>VFFE01007490.1:270733-537262 GCA_008921705.1 Burhinus oedicnemus
TGTGTGTTTTGTTTTGGTTTGGTTTTTTTTTTTTTTGGTTACTCTCTTTTCTTGCTTCTGGGAGCTCCAGACTCTCTTGAGTACTCTTGAGTGTCATCCCCTTTTCTATTCCAGATTTATTCCATTTGGGTACAGTGAGAAGATGCACCTGGTGTTAAGAAGGTGTCAGGAGGCAGTAGGTAGCAATTGGGATTTCTCATTGTTCTTTAAATGTCAAGCCTTGCACTTCTGAAATAAGTTCTTTGGAAAATCTAATTTGTGCATCACTGTTAGTTCTTTACATGATAAAGCATGGCCAAACCAAAGCTCCTGATTTCTAACACATGCTCAGCTTTGTCACCAGGGCCATCTTTACAGGAAAGGATAATAAGAGGAATTAATCAAGAAATGCCTTTACTCCCATAAATGTAGAGCACATAACAGCAACAGGATTGTGATGCTGCAAAAACAACTCACATGTTTGAAGAGACTGACAATGATATCCTGCAATTGAGCACCCATCAGAGCCTTAGATAGAAAAATACTCACTAATGTGGGTCCCCCACTTAGGGACATAATAAGGCCAAAAGCAAGGGATGGTAACTATGTTTAATCAAAGATCTCCATAAATGCCACCACAAAATCCAAACTGAACTCAAAACCTGATTTTGCTTCCAGTTCAAAGACATCCTGTTTATATGCCTTTCAGCGTCCTTCACAGTAATAGGTTTTGTTGATCCTGGTCAAGCTCATAGAAAGAAGTACCAGGATAATTTCTAAAGGAGTGGGGGCCAGAAGCAGCATTTAGCAGAAACCTCCTAAGAAAGTCAGCTTTGAAAAACCTAAATGCACAGATTCAAGTGGTCAGAGTTCAGATTCAAAGCATACCCATTTGGTGTTCTTAACTGAAGCTCTGAAGAACAGGAGAATCTGGGAATAAAAATTTCAGGCCCTATGTAACTTCTGGAAAGTTAGGAATACAGGTTTGATATGGCGAAGAATCAAAATATGTGTTTTCCACTTCTCTATCACTTCCTATTTAAAGACAGTGGTCCCTTTCTGTCCCTCTGCTTTTCTATTTTAGCTCAGAAGATGCTCCTTCTTCAGATCACTGTTGGGTATTACAAGAAGAAAAAGGGTAAATAACATATGAATTTTGCCTGACTGAAAGAAACAAGACAAAGAACAGCAGACGCAAGATTGAAAAGGTTACCAAAGTTAAATGGCACACTGGCCTGCCTCTTACAGCCTCTTCTGTTCTGGTTATAAATTATTCCCCTTGCACAGAACTTACCACAATCCTCAAAATTGCCCTTCCTCCAGTAATCTGAAAGGGATATGCCATCCCTTCCATGTGCAGCGCACAAGCACAGATGGAGCATTAAGCAAAACTGCTGTGAAAATATTCAGAATTACTTCAAATCTATCCACACCTCCTTTTTTGTCTTCCATCCCACACTCAAGCCACCTGCTCCTGCAGTACCTTCAGTTTTATACGCTAATCAAGCAGCTTTCGGAGCCTCGACATCTGCACCTTCTTACTCACTCCTAAACCCATTAGCCCACAATCTGCAGGTATTAATACACAATCCATGTGTCTAGCTTGAAACTGCACAGGAAGACAATGAAATGTAAGGTGCATTTGAACTATGGCTTTAAAGAGATGATGGCAATTCTCCAACTGCATCGTATATTTGCAGTGGTTCCCATTTATCATGTACGTGTTCCCTTGTATATGCTAAGGCCTAGGCACATAAGAAAGCAATGCAAGAACCAACATCAAAACACAGAGATACCAGGATGTGAAGCAATCTTACGAATAACCCAGTTTTGCATAACGTATCTTGCAGCTATCCCCAAAAACATTTGTGTTATCGTGAACAGCACTGAGGAATGTTTCATGGGGCTTTCTAATAGGGACTGATACATTCCCACAGCCTTTTTTAAAAACCAAGATTTTGATAACAAGTGTTTTGGGGCATGCTTATTTAATTCCCATCCTCTGTTAGCAAATGTACCCACAATGGAAATGACAGGGGATGCTGTCACCCAGGTGTGATGCAAGTTGGTAGTGGTAGGCATGGGATGAAGGACTATAACAGAAGCAGGAGATGGATCTGCAGATCCAGGCAGGGCTCATCCTGGCTTTTTAACAGCAATATGCTCAAGTCAGCAACAGTAGGCATTTGCAAGGCTTCTGGATGTGCCTGTACAAAGGAAATGAAGTGGACAAACCTGGAATTGTAGGAGGTGATACAGGACAAAGTCAGTAGAGCTGGGTATGGAGATCCTAGGTCTGGAAGAACAAGGAGGGCAGCAAGACACAAGGAGTTTTTTCAACACTAAAAAACATTTGGCTATGGAAAGCTTATCTTTTCCTTATTGATGTAAACCCTGAGTGAACTATTTACTGCAAGTAAAATAAACATGTAGGAAAAGAGAAAACAAATAAAATAAATTTTTCAGCAAACTTATCCTGTAGTGTCATTTTAGAGCAAGTATGTGCTCTGAACGCTACCCCTTAATGCTCCTTAAACAGCAGTTTAGGGAAAATAGTATTAATATGCTTATGAAAATAAACATGTTCTGCTGGTGTAAACCTCCGTCAAGGTCAATAGACTTACTTTATTTATACCAATGAAACACTAAGGAATGTGGCCTGTGACCTCTGCCAGAAAGGGTTGCACTTACGTTCTTTAGAAAATGAAAATGGAAACCAATAGCTAGGAAACAGCAAGGACTGGAAAAGAAGGAAGAACTGGAGCTAGAGAAGAGAGGGCTGGGAGCAGAAGCTGTGTTCTGGGAAAGACGATCAGTAGAAGTCAAAGAGAAGAAGAAAGTGGAAACTGCAGTGCAAGGGAAAACAGAAAGGTCAGCAAGGAATGGAGGAGACATCAAGTATGAGGTAAGTCGGACAGTAACGCAGTAAGGGTCATTACAGACAGAGTCTGCAAAGATAGGCTACCACAGGGGAAGACAGCACAGCCCTTGAGTGAAGACAAGGTCAAGTAAGTAACCATTGCAGCAAATGAAGGATTCAGTTGAAAACTGAAGGTCAGATGAGGACATGAGGGAAAGAAGGTGAGTGACAGAGGGGAAGGATGAAGCTGGCAAGGATGAGATGAAGCCCTGAAAGCATTGAAATCCAATAATGGCAAGGCAGCATGATGCTGCCTTGGACACTCAGAAGAGAGGACACAAGCTTCACAGTAACAGAGAAATCCAGAGCAGGAAAATAAAACAAATAATCTCCACCTCCTCTGGGGTTTCCTATTGCATCATTTCCATTTTAAATGACATAAAAATATTTCTAATAACCAGAGAAACACTTAAAAATTAAGAAACACTTGGTCCAGTTAATGTGTCTGAACAGTATGAGCATGCACAGACATACACACACACACGAAAATCACCCCCAAAAAAGTTTCCCCCGGGAGGTCGTTATTATGCAAAAATTACTCTAATTAGGTCATGAATATATTAGGCTGTATACAGTGCCAACAACAGCGGGGGGAAAAAGAGAGAGAGAATTGGAAATGTGACATGCATACATTCCCAGTGTGGTTAGGGCGACTGGATTCCAAAATGCCATTACGAGATAAAAAGGTCACCCTGTAGGGAGGTAATTGGTACAGCACTCTAGCAGCTGATTAAAGGGACCTTTTCTTTTGGGGGTGGGAGGAAGAGGAGGGGTTTAACATAGGATTTCCCCCGACAAAGTATATGATCTTGATCAAACATCTGCTTTTAGGACAATGACAAAGAAAAAGGAAAAGGCTGACACCCTTGACATCCTATCGAAGCAGACGCATTTGTTTAATAACACCTTGACTTGCATGTTTTAAGACAACATTAAAGGCAGAGGGTGTTTTCCCTCCTGCGGGTTACTCTCTGTTCAAACATGAGAGCCCTCGTTTTCCTAGCTCCCATCATAGTTACTGCTCAGACACTGCCCACGTTGCATTAACAAGGAGTAAATGCTTTTAATGAGTCAGTAATGGCTGGGGCAACAGTACAAGGGAAAGCTGGTTCTTCACCCTCTCTTCTCCTCACCAAATACCAAATGATGACAGGCTCCCACAGATTGAAGTAACACAACTCCTGGCTTGGTCGGCAAGACAGAACGGCAGAAAGGCTTGGAAATACCAATTGCACACACTCCCCATAGAGAAATATAAGGAAGCTCGTCTTGGATGAATCATAAACAACTCTTAAAAGCTGTGTTAAATTAGATACCATTTAAGTTTTCAAAATTATTGGTGACACACATGCACACTCACTTTTCTGTTTGCAAAGACAGATAATCTGGCCCCACATTTGGGGTCAGGACCATAGATGACACACCATGAGTAGGCAGGGAAAAAAGGAGGAGAAGCAGGCAAGAACACAGGCAGCGCTGCTCCTGGGAGAGAGGACAGCAATAGCAGGGAGCAACGTGCACTGATTTTAAAGACGTCTTGGGAACCAGCTCAGTTTTATAGCCTCTTCCGCCTCCCCAGACTGAAGTACTCCTTGCACTGTCCAACTGAGTTCTGCTCTGATGTGACCTCCGGTTTTGATGCTGATGGCCACTGGCCTTTTCCCCTGCTCAGAACGATGAGCAGTTACATGTTATGCTGAGAGTACAAGCATTCCCAAATACCACCACCTATAGAGCTGAGCTACTGGTAGCAGAAACAGAGAAATGCTGGGCATAGAAAGCGACTTGGACCAGCTTAGCATGGATCACCCTTCCCTGCCAGCAATGCCTGGGCAAAATTCAGAAACAATGATTCTGCTACAGTTTTGCCTGTGAAGCGAGATTTTAAATCATGCATTATGGGCTTAAGCTTTGAGGTGCTGCTTAAAGGTGCCATCCTTTAAATGTCACAGGTTTAAGTCTGCCTTTTGATTTACAGCTAAGGAAGATAACTGTTAGATCAACCTGCTTCCTTCACCACCCAAGCAAAAGAAGCAGACACTGAAAATAGCCTCAGAATTAGCAGTTCTGGTCTATGATATCTGAAGAAGAATTTTTCAACTACACTTTGAGTACAGCTGGGTAACATTCCCATCCAGTGAGAAATATTGACATTTCAACATTCAGCAAACCGAAAAGTTGAAATTAAACATGTATTGAACTAAGTCAAAATAAAACATTTGGCTCAATTCCATAAAATTAAGTTTTATGATTTAGGTTGAACTGACAATAAAATGAAGTCTTTCATTTTGATTTCCCAAAAGAAAGTTTCAATTTTGTAAAAAATCTTTTCATGGAAAATCATTCCCATGGAACATTCCAACCACCTGTAATTTTCAACGATACAGAAAACAGCCACCGCGACTTCCTACAATATAGTACTGATCGCTGACATCCATATAATCCTTAAAAATGCATGCTTTATGGCTAAAATACTATTAAAAAACCCCCAAAAATAAAAAACAAAACAAAACAAACATCTCATTCACTAGACTCTCCTGATGTCTAGGACCAGAAATTAGTAGTTCTTAGCAGGACTAGAACTACAACTTTAAGACACTACAAGCTTCTGCAAATAGAATGGCTCATCAAATGCAACAGATTTAAGATATGATGTCCAGTCTCTGCTGAAGTTTTCATTTAAAAAAAAAACAAAAAAACATTTTCTTTCATTCTCCCTTGTAGAGTTCACAGAGTAAACAAACCCAGAGAGTGGTTTTTCAGTGGAGGATGGAGGGCCTTTTGATTTCTCTCAAAATCAATACAGGTAAGCCATTTTTAAATTTAGGCCACTTTAAAAGAAAAAAAGGAAAGAATGTGGCATGCATCACTACATCACTGTTAGACAATTTTTCATATGCTTTAATTACCATACATAATCTTAGATGCTTTTATAAATTATATACCTATCACTATATCATTCTAGCTTTCCAAAATCTTATTTATATGTTGCCTTAGAAAGACTTTACGAGGCAAAGAAGATTACTATTACCGTATACAGGTAGGAAACACAGAGAAACAGTGACTTGCATTATAGCCACACAGAAAGTCTGTGGTAAAGAAAGCAATTGAGCCCTTGTCTTTTTTCCCCCCCCCCTCTTTTCCCTGAGAATAGAAATCAGGAGGAAATTAAAATGGCAGGTATATGCCTAAACCCTTTGGAATTGCAATGTCTCCCACAGCTGCTCCCTGCTCCCTTAACATCTCCGCTTCAATCAACCTCCTCCTCTTGCATCTGCAAGAAGTCCTTTGTAGAAAATGGAGGGTACACAGGCAGGCATGACAACACTGAAGATAGATACAGGTGCTATGGCAATGCTGACAGTGTGTCAGAGCTGAGGGACAGGCAGAAGGACAAAGAAGTCTATGGCAGAAGCAGAAGAAATGACACTGGCTCCTTTCCACATGCTTAGATTTGGTTCCTTACACATAGACCCCTGAAGGTAGAGGGGTGGGGGGGAAACTTCCTTTAAAAGATAAGGTTTGTTTATGTACAAATTTCGACTCTTCTAATTTCAGTTTCAAACTTGCTTTGTAGCAAATGTTTAATGCAGCAGTTGTTAAAATATTTGGCAACCTATTTTTCTAACCAAGAAGCTGGCCATATCATCCCTCACTAGCAACCGCTTTTATTTGAATCTGAATCTACATCACCCTGATGTACCTGTGCCAATAGTTGTATGCAGACCACAGGAGTCATAGAGGGGAAAAATCCTCTGTCCCTCTCTGATGGGAGAAACAATGCTATCTGAAGGGACAATTCCTTGCTGCCAAAGGGCACTCAGCACCTTGCAGTATGTGCTCTGTGCAGTGCCGAAAAAAATCCTGGGCACATGCAAGCACTGATACAAGCATCTCTAAACCCAGTCAGCACAAAGGACAGGCAGGTATGGAAAATGCTCATACATCCATACTGTACAGTTCATGCCTTCACTATCCCAATGCAATAGCTGTTCAGACTTGTATCACAGAGCACTGATTTCTCCAAGTCTTTACAAAAAAGGACAAATTGTGACCCCCTCCCTACAAGACCACCAAGACAATATGAAGAGTCCCTACAGTGTTCAGCATCCCTGTGCTGCTTTCTTAAACAACAGTTATTCCACAAGTAAGCACAAAAAGAAACAAACTGGGCAGGCCTGTGGACCACTAGAGTGTACTGGGACTGCTACCTCATGCCTTGTGCTACCTTGTCTGTCTAGCTGTTTGTCTGTCTTCTCTATCATCTGTTCTTTCCTGACTTAGGCTAGATAGACACTCTCTGAAACACTGAATATTTTTTGTTCTCTCCTGTCCATTTAAATTTCTGCGTGCACTAATATTGACAACTTTTGAAAGCACACTTACAAGGGTGCATTTGTTCTCTATTAACAATGTTGTTATGAGACTGTGTTGTGCCATTCCCCACCACCTGGGATTTCATATTACCAACATGTAATTTACATAATTAAAGTACACAAAGAACATAGATGCAGGGGCTGGTGCCCTTAAACAAAATCAGGCATGCAACTTGCCTGCATGGGTGCTACACTTGATACTTTGCCTCCATTTCTGTCATGCAGAGGTGACTGATAACTTCTGTGACATTAGTCCACCTGTGGTAAAATCCATAACCTGGGTAAAACAGCTACAGTACAGCACGCTTGTACAGCTCCTTTTATGCACACCACTCTGAACAGCTTTCCAGAGTTTAAAAACAAAACACGACCCCAGAAGAGTATTAAATAATAAATGACTATAGAAGGGGAAAGACAAAGTGGCACAGGCAGGAAAGAATCAGAGGGATAATCTGAGATAAGACCTGAAATGAGACGGTAAGTCGACAAGTGGGAAAAGTATAAAATGGCTAATCTAGATAAGATCAGAAGTGGATTTACAGTGGGCAGAAAGCTAAAGGGCTGAACTTCCTGGTTCTACACTGGCTAGCACTGCAGAGGTGTAGTACAACCTCCCCCATGATGGCTGCCTCTGCCTTGAGTGTTTTCTGAAAAGGGCAAGGCTCTAGATGAAACAGTCAGTGGCATTTCATTAGCACTGGTCTCAAAGTTCTATATTTTGTGCACTTGTGGAGACGAAAAAAAAAAAAAGCCACACGTGCAGGAAAACATAAAAAAAACCCCAACCAAGAAACCAGACACAAAGATTTTCTCCAACATTTTTCAACTCTTTGCCTGTATCTGATACTCCTCAGTGTTACTTTACATGCTTAATGAAATCACATTTCACCACAAATGTAAAAATAGATGTAGATCGTTACTGTACTTCTGCAAAAACTGGACTCCAACATCATAGCAGTGTTAGAGAAATCCTTGGGGTTTGAAAATGAAATGTAATTTCCAATCTATTAATCTAATCCTGAAAATAAACAAACAAACCCTTCTCACCAGACTCATCAGTTGTATCTCTACTGCTGACTTAATCCAGCCTACATATCCAGAAGTTAAGGGCAACTCCAAAGTTTGATTAAATTATGCCCTCAGGACACTCTACCTCCAAAGTCCTTTTTCCACTAGACAGATGCACATGTAGCTCATTTCCTCCATTAAAAACTCTTAATAGCATTGCCACCCCAGGCCTGAAGCTAACAGAAGAGTCCCTGCTCGTAATACCCTGAGATCACATCCAACTTGTATAAATAATGGAGGTTAGAATACTTTTGAGAACCAGGGTCACAGCAAATATTCATGTCGCTCTACTGGATGAACATACCACATGTTTTCCTCTATTTTGCAAGTGGGGACCAATACATTTCACAACCATAACCAATTCACCATTTTCAGAATCTATCACATACGCTATTTCCAGCAAAAATTGATTTGACATATGCAAACACCTATTTGGCTGTAGCATCCTCACATAAGTTTTCAAAGGGAACCAGTACATTTTTCTGCAAATCTATGCCCCTTTTGCTCAAGGACAAATTTTTCCTGTGCTGCCAACCTGGTCTCTTTTAGTGCATTGACCTCTATTTTTGACACTTTGGTAGTTTCCTCAGTATCACTGTTCATTTGAGGAATAGTGGAAAATATCTCTGACCTCTCTCAGAGTTTTCAATCCCTAAATGACCTTCGTGTATTATTTTAATCATATTTCCCTGTAACATGTTTCAGATCATCATCCTGGTGCCCTTACACAAAATCCTTTGCAGTACTGAGAACTTCTCCTTAATCCTAAAAGGGACTGGGCATATAAACTTCTGGCCAATACTTTCACTGATTTTCTAAAAGGTCTATTCCTTAATTATATTATCAAGACAACTCTTTGCATTTTCTTGAGATTAGGAAGATATTTTTTTTATTTAATCAGATTGACATATCCCTGGTTGTCTGCGTGCTTTCCTATAAATCTTTCTTACAAATGCTTGAGAGCATAACTGCAGCCACCAGACCTCTTCCTCCACTATTCAGTTTGCAAATGATATGTTTGCAGTTGGACAGAAAAAATAATTTCTCTGTGCCTGGCAGGTGTCTGCCCAGTGCTTCCTGGAAACTGCAATGAATGGCTTGCAGTCAGTTTCAGCTAATACTGGCCTCCAGCAAATACATCCTGGAAATTTTTCATAACCGTGAGCTAAGCTAGGACATCTTTCTCCACTTGTATATACTGAGATTCAGGTTTTGCTGCAGCTGTGATACATAAGTCATTGGCCTCCAGTTTGAACACACTATACAGATAAATGGCCTAGTACCTGCTCTGGTAGCTTCGTGTTTAACATTAACTACTAACCTTCTGTTAAGGCCTTGGTCATTAGTTGCCATTTTCTCAAACTCTTCATGAGAATGTGTATCCTATCTCTTCTGGGCATCTTTGCATAAATATGATCTCTGGTTGCTGATCTGGACAGCCATACAAAACCATATATTTACCAAAATGCATGCTTTCTTGGTCCATTAGGGTAGGCCTATTATTGCCAGCATGAATCTTCTTCAGAACTGTCTGTACACGTTCCTAGTTACTGTCTATCCCAACAAATTTACATACTCCCTCACTGTGGCAAGCATCCATATTAGCTTCTCCAGCATCACCCCAAAATACAATTTTTCAGCGGATGCTAAACGCAACACAAATTTGTGCTATTTCTTCAAACTGCCAAGGAGATGGTTGATGGCATATATACACTTTCTTTTCTCAAGGGTACAAGCCAGAATTTTGCTGATGCTTTAATCACAGACAGATACTTGGAATTAGTCAATAACGCTCGTAAGGTAATGGAAATTTTTGCTCTTTGCATATTGCTTTAATTATGTGGGCCCTAGACACAGGTGTAGAGAGCCATCTGCCACTCTGTTGATTCTTCCAGTTCCTGCGTGACTCCCAGAGCCTACTCAGCTCCCTCTTTATATCTGTTCTTTAAGCAAAAAGAAACTTTTGCCAAGGGAGGGGCAAGAGCTACATGCCTTTGACACCCCCATCCAAGGAGGCCCTCTTTAATTCCAAAAGGACATCCTTAAGCTTATCCTTAATTATTATCTTGACACAACCAATAGCTTGACAAAGTTTTACTCAACAATGGTGAGCTTTCCTCTATCACTATGAGAAATCTTATCTTTTCCTCAGTGTTACTTACCCAACAAGGATTGGTATCCCTATATTTTAAGAGTTGACTGAGTGCATTAATTTCTCCTGTCTCTTCTTGTGTGTCTCAGCTCTACCCTATGTAGTCAAAGGGACAGTGCAGAACACACTTGTAGTAAAAAAAAAATGCTCAGGAAACAAAACAGAGTTCATAGCTTGACAGAAAGGTATGAGAGGTACATAACATCAAATGTATCATTTATACATGGTATATAGCTAGGGTCTCATGAATTATTCAGCACATGTATGATGCTTAAAAGATTTTCTAAACAATTCTTAAATTATAAACTGATTGCAGTAGAAGGGCAAAATTTTGGTTTCTGAGGTGATGGGAACACGGCCGACTCATTAGCTGAGAGTCTCTTTTCCCATATTACAGGCTTTGTACTTTGTTGAGCCAAATGTACTGCTGGACCACTATCTATCTGAGAAGTCAAGCAGCTTGCTTTTGGAAGCAGTATGTTTAATGGAAGTCTTGAAAACCAAAGAACCTAGATTCTGAAGCCATCATTTAACCTGCTGCCATGTTTTTGTTAATACTCAACTGACATACTGATGAGGGGAAAATGGAACAGGACAGGGAGAAGTTTCCCTGTCCTGAAGTGTCATACTAGTAGCAAAGCCCATTACAGGCTGATTACAAACCCACCTCTCATCGTCATACAAGTAAGTAGAAACCCCTTATTCTTTTACATGTCAAGGTTTAAGTCACATTGACAACCAGAATTTGTTCTCAAATTTTTCAATACTTTAATCTCTTTTTGAGTTAAAAAATATGAACAGCTCTTTTTCAAAATTTTTGTGAAGTGTCTGATGTTTCTTTGTGTCCCTCTGTCAACCCAATGAAATCACATTATATCACAAAATCCAAAACTTAAGTAGATTTTACTGACTATCCTCCAGGCAGCTTCACTGTTCATTTTTAATCCATGTAGAGTGCTTAAATACCACAGCGATAAGTGTTTTATAAAGGCATATAGATAGATTTTGACATTGGTTCATGAAACAGGCAGTCTTCAAGGGCAGCAATTGTAGAATCTCTAAGAAATTGCCATCATTCAGGAAACAAGACATGATTGTCCATCATTGTAGCTGATGGAGAAAATAAAAACTTGTGGAATAAATATATTCTGTGACAGCACCTGTCATTGGTGAATTCTTTTGCCCGCCACATCAAAGATAGTAGATGATATATGGAAGACAGTGGGTTTTTTGCTGACAGACAGTTTTCCACAATTTCCAACCTGCTAATGGAGTAAAGATATTGTTTTTCAGTTCTCTCTAGCCTGTCCAACACTTTAATTTAGTATTGATATTTAATTTGTTCCTTTAATTTAGCAACCTGGTGACCCTTCAATCCCACTTACTAAGAATTTAACAAATTATGTCTTCACTTATTAATGGAAGAGGAAAAAGTGAAAGTGAAATAAACTGAGAAGTTCTATAATAAAAAAAATATTTTAGAGCTAGTTAAAGTTGCTAAAAGATATAAGTACCTCCTGTTCCCTTTGTTTACAAGCACCAGGAAGCCTCAAAGTAAACAATTTAAGGTGCCATAAATTTTATACTTTCTACAGTAGAAGTACTGCATTATGCCAAGGAGAAAGAAATACGTATTTCATCACTGCATAGAGAATTTAGTCACTGCTCACAACAAATGCTCTAATGCAATGTCAAAACATCAGTAAGTAATGTCAAAAATAAAACCAGAGAGATCCAAACCAATTCTTAGACTTTCTTGAAAAAGAAGGAAGGAAAGAAAGAAGATACAGAAATACTGATTGGCACATTCAGATTTCATGCAGCTCATAACTCTTAAGACCTGGAATCTGCACTTTCATTTCTAGAAAGTGTGTTTCGCACTCTTCTGTCTTTCAAAAGAAAAAGTGAACAAAGTGCAGGCCTGCCCACTGAGGTTCTTCGGATCACGTTTTGTTATTTCCAAAAATAACGAACATCTCTAATCCAAAAGTTATGTTAACTACCAAAGTTAACTATGATGATTTAAATGGTCACTTTACCAACTGTTTCACTGTTGGGTTACTCTAGTGGTGTCAGCTTCTTTTGTAGTCTCAGGTCATCAGTTATGAAATTGCACAGCAAAATAAACAACATAAGGAAAGGTGCTGCCCATAATACATTCATTTTATATCTAATTCATAAAACTTCTCATTTAAATGAAGCTGAAGGGTAGTTTCCTCTCTGTCAAAACAGATTTTCACAAAATGAATGGACCAAGACTGAGTCCTAGACAACCTGCAATTGCTGTACAGAGACACTGTTATTTCTGCTTCGGAAGGT
Organism: Burhinus oedicnemus; assembly: GCA_008921705.1. NCBI lineage: Eukaryota > Metazoa > Chordata > Aves > Charadriiformes > Burhinidae > Burhinus > Burhinus oedicnemus. The sequence goes on from VFFE01007490.1 coordinate 283,548, forward strand.
TCATTTTTCCAGAATAGCAGACTTTTGGTTTGATGGCCATTTTATATGTTGGCAACTTCAGCTTAAAAGGGTTTTGGGTTTATTTTTTTTTATACCAAAGTGAACAACTTCAACAGACAGAATGACAGAAATGGTCATTGGAAGGGAACCCTGAAGGTCATTTAGTCTGATCTCCAACTCAAAACTAGATCAAGTCAGCTGTGGATTTGTCCAGCCAAATCTTAAAAATCTCCAAGGATGGAAATATTGCAACAATCTGGGTATCTTTTCCCATGCAACACTTCCCTCCCAGTGAGTAAGTTTTTTGTAACATCTCATCCGAACCATGCAACTTGTGTCCACTGTACCTTGTTTTATCATTTGCCATTACTGGGAAAAGTCTGGCTCTGTTGTCTTTGCCACTCACCAAGTAGCTGTCGGCTACTATTTGCTCACTCCACTGTCCCCTCTTCACCAGACTACATGAACAAAATTCCCTCAATTTTTCCTCATAATTCACACTTTCTTGGTTCCTGACCAGCTTTGGTTGCTCCCCACTGGGCCCTCCATAGTTTCTCAACATCCCTGTAGAACTAGGAAGCCTAAACTGGATACAATATCCTCATGCAGCCTCAGCATGGTGGCACAGAGGAAAATAAGAGCACCCCTTGGTCTGTTAGCCACACTTTGCGTACTGGGCTACATCAAGATGACTGTCTTATTCTGCCGGCTCATATTCAGCTTGGTGTTTATTACCTTAACCCCCAGGTCCTTCCCAGATGGGCCGCTACTCAAAGAGATGGTCCCTAACCTGTACTGACAATGGATTATTCTGCCCCAGATGCAGAATGTTTCCTTGCTGAACTTCCTGACATTCCTGTTAGCCCAGTTCTCAAGTTTCTCAGGGTCTCTCAATGGAAGCTCTGCTGTCTCAGAACCACACATACATGTGCCAGTGCCCTTCAAGGAAACTTTTTTCAGACAAAACCAGAAGATCCCTTCTTGCTAATCAGGAAGCCAAGTGGTAGGGAGAGCAGTACAAGGTGGAAGGTAGATGTGACCACTGGAGAACGAATCACTGCCATGAAAAAAAAATGGCAAAGCTAGACAAATGTAGCTCTAGATGGACTCTCCTCCTTATAAAAGGCAAAGCAATCAGGAGCAGAACACCAGGAGAAATGCAAGAGACTTCCCACCTCACTTTAATCAGAGGATTTCCATGCTATGAAGGGTTGTTTGTGGAGGAGATGGAACTAGTTGATGTCACCTCAATCTCCTGGGGTGAACATGGTGTTACACGATACCTTAACCCCTTTGCTCTTTCCATCGGCTCCTGTCTTGGAAGTGGCTGTCACTTAGAAGATGAAATATATTTACAAATTAATTAACTTTGGCCAGTAACTGAAGAATTAGATTTCCACTAACAGGGATTCTGTCTGAGTGATGGATACACAGAACACCAGAGGAATAAAATACTAGCCCTTCTTGACTCCCAAATCTGAATGCTCAGCAATCACACAACCATCCCCTTCATCAGTCTTTTTTCCAACACTGTCAACCCTTCTTTTCTCAAAGCCAATAGAATTTTCTTTAGTAGATGAAGGTACGTGTGTACTGAAGAGAGTATTTGATCTCTGAAAACAGCTCATCAACTCATTAAATAGACAGAGGCCCATTACACAGCAGAACTGTGAAAGACAAAGCGGAGTTGGTGGTGAGGACAGAAGCATGATAATAACTGAGAATAAGACTGCAGCCTCTGATGCATAAACAGTTTCTGATTTCAAGACCTGAAGCAGGGGCAAGCCTGCGCTGAAGAGATCATGGAGCAAGCTGTATAATATGTGGGTTGGAAGTTTCATCTTGTTCTTTCTCATGTAAAACACAAGCTGTTTGTCAGAGGGTTTGTATTTGCACAGCTAGGGGGTTGTTACAGAATATAGGCTTGCACACAACAGTGTGGGAAGAAGAGGAGACTGTCAGACAGACTCAGCAGAAAGGTGAACTGGGGAGCTCATGGCCCCAGTTCTTAGTCGGTCATGCAATAAAGCATGAGGCGGAGAGCAATGCTGAACAGGCCTTCATCATACTGCTTCTTTTTCATGCTTCCTCTCTGGAGTAGGAAGCCTTAATGAGCCACTTGCAACTCCTGTTGTATTAATTCTACTCTGCAATTCTATAAAGCAGCAAAGCAGAGGCCCAGACAATTTAAACTATCAGCAATTCATTTAGAGCAGACCTTACAAATTAGTGACACTCTAAGGATATACGAGATTACAAATAAAGTAAGCTTTGCTTGCCTCAAAGAACTAAATTGAACAAAAAAAATAAAATTCCAAATTCATTTGTCAAAGAGAATGTTCATTATTTAGTGGAACAAAATTCATCTTCAAAGTCATCAAGTGTTGGCCCAACTGTACATCTGATGTTTGTGAGGGTTTGCTTTTATCAGCTACAGAACTAATACATTTTGAGACACTTTTTGCAAGAGTTGTGGTTGCTTGTAATAATGTCCTGACCTAGACTTAAATGTTGATAATTAGGTTTTTCCCTCTGTGAGATCTCTCCATGATTTGAAATGGTAACAATGATTTTTCTTTATTTCCTGTTCTATATTGTTAGCAGAAGTCAAAATGTGCTATGAGATAGCTGGTGAGATAGGTAATGAGACCTCTTTTATCTAATATCTGTACTTTCTTATTTAGCGGAAGGTATTTATGTGTTACTCTTTTTACATTTAGAAAGTTCATTTAAACAGCAGCTGGGTAGGCAGCATCTGACAAATAATAACGCTGAGGTGGAAATGGGGTGGACAGAAAAAGTCAACCAAATGCCAATATTCAGCATACTGTAATTGAATGAAGCAGCACAGTGCAGTAGATAAGGCTGACCTCAGAGATGCATGGTTGATTATAGTTAGGGGATGCTATTCCCAGGGCATGAGGATTAGAAAGACAAACTTCAGTAAAACGAGACGCAGTTAGTCTTCCATTGTCCATCCTTCCTCTCTGCTGGCAAAAACCAACTGCGTGGCAAGGGGTGAGTGCCATAATGCCCCACACTCTTCAGCAGAGTCATTGTCAATTTAAATAGCTGTGAAACTTTGCACTGCAGTACATCAGAAGTGCTCATGTGGCAAGACCCCTTTATCAAAGATGGGCAATACAATGTTTTATACAAATGACTTAAACTTATACCTAAGGCTTATTCCCAGGCATCTCACAAGCACACACACAAACACAGCCTTTTTCTCCCTGTCAACTGAAAACAGGATACATTAGCACTGATATCCAGCACAGTAAGAAAAGGCATGGAAAGAACAAAGAGATTTTCTGCAGGTCGTGCCACTAAGACAGTAAAAACCTTGATGCTTTAAGCCCTTGCACAGGCAAGTCCTCAGCAGCTTCCAAACATTTTTACTACAGTTTAGGAACCATATTTACCTAACATGAACTGGAAGCTATTAGGCCCTCTCCTTTATCAGCAACACTGCTGGTATGACTGGATTAATTTTATTGTTTGTAGGAATATTCTCTTACATTTCTCCAGAGTACCACAGACCATGCAGTAAGACTAACAGAAATTAGACTCTTTACTTGAAGAGTGGTAAAAAGGTACCAGGAAATATGAGATCCAGTGCTAAGTCAGTGGTGGAAGTACAGGAAAAAAGAAGACATTTACCAGGCCTTTCCTGTAAAGGCTGGTAAGTTAGCTAATGCGTCAGCGGACATGTTGAGAAGCAAAGGAAACACAATTATACTTTCTGGAGTAATGTCAAGCAATAACAATTTCCACGTTGATGGACTAAGCCATCAGTTGCAGAGGCTTTTGAGGCAGGAAGGGAGGGAGAGGTGGTAGTCTGATAGGCTGTCAGTGGTAGCTCATTATGTATTTTTGACCATCAGCCCCTTGTAGGGAGGGAAAAGCAGCCACCCAGCCAGGACAGGTATATAATCTGATTGATGCTTCATAAGTGGCTTTCAAAAACTTGACTGAGCATGAAATCTCATCATTAAAGTTTATGTCCGGAGTGAGTGGGGAAAAGAGAAAAAGAAGGAAAGAGACCAAACCAAAGGGAACCAAAACTGACAGAATGATGGCAAATTTACAGTCAGGCATCTACTTAAGCATGATTCCCAAAGCTAATCAGCCAACACCTAAACAGGCTTCTGGTTTTGAAGGAAAATAAAGAAGAGGCTCACCCTCTCTCCCTGTGCAGAAACATAAAAGAAACCAAGAGGAATAAAATCAAAACCCGTGGGATCCCTGGAATGCAAGTATCCACTCTGTTTTACCAAAGCCTTAAGGCACGGTGGCATAATCTAGGGGAACTATATCCATTAATTCCATGTTTAACCCTCTGCTTTTCTCTGGTTATGCAGAAAACATAATATTTAAACAGTTTCTAAGTCCTCAATTTCTATCTTTCTATCTGCTTAATATGAAATGGGGCAGCGGGAGAACATGGACATGATAACACCGCATCCAAAAGACCCTTCCTGCCAGAGACAGGGGTTGTTAAAACTTCGGAATAAAAAGGCCTATCAAGATCACAAAATACTCTTACATAGCTAAGTCTCAAGCGTCTGGGAAAGAGTGGAATATTTCAGCAATATTCATTCTGATTTGAAAACAAATTGGTCTGCCTCGCTTTGCTCCCCCTTTTGTGTTCTTTTTGTGCAATTATTCTAGCTAATGAGTTTACTGGCAGAAATGTTCACAGAAACAGCAAATTTTAGTGGCCATTGGAGATTATTTATGAAGAGTGAATTTAAAATTCTTAATCATAAGCATTCACTGTGTAAATGCACTTCAAAGACCTAGGCTCATCCCATCAGGGACTAGCACTGCCCTAGGTAACCAATGTGTGCAATCAGAGCTAATCAGTCAGATCTGATTTCAAATATTCGCAATAAACAGATCATGGACAAGCTGCATGTCAAAAATTATTCATAGAAATTATTTGACAAATGATTTTGAATGCTGAATAATTCAAGAAGATCACACATTGTTCACAGACAATTCCCAGAGAGAAAGAAGGGTGAAATTTGTTTTATAAGTTCATGATGGATTCTTCATCTAAGGCTGCTCAAAACACCCTGGTGAATAAGGTTAGCCTCAGCCTCTCATAGTTATTTCTAAAACACGAACATTTGAACGGCCACTTTTCAGGAGGTGGCACTGTTTTTGGGGTGCTCCATGTGCAACTAGCCAAGCAAACATCCTCCTCCAGCACTGTTTCAAGGAGCAAGAGGAACATGGATCTGTGAAGGACACCACCTAGAACTAATGGCATCGCTATCTCTGCAAACAATCTGTGACACTGAACAACTCTTCAGTGACCCAGAGTAATTTCCGCTGGAATTTGGCTTTAGCAACTAGTTTGACAGAGGCTGGAAAAGTTATCCTACTCACTCACTTCCCAATCTTCTGCCCATGTGTTACTGATCCTTCCAAGAGGACAAAAAAAGATCTAGTTGCCCCAGTCACTACTAATAAGCCTTCACTTCTGAGAAGGAACTTGGCTGCTAGTCCTCCTGAACCGCAAAGCAATGTTGTGCGTTTGTTTTTCATTTGTAAAGAAATGAAAAATAATCTGTCCAGCTAATACAGTGGGGCATTCAGGGAAGCAGACTACATATTAAGATGTGGGTTTAAACCCTCTTCTGGCTGTCAAGAATGCTATAGCAAATGAGTTACAGGTGACAAAATCACTTTATGTTTAGTGTCATGTTATTTCTCTGAAAACATATCATTCGTAGCATCCAACGACAACTGTATCTTTGAGAATCACCTGTCCAGTACTGGTCTCTGCACCCAAAGACAGAACAAGAGTTGTGAGCACAGCACTGAGAAAAGTACAAAGTTTAAGAAACGGGACATAAGGACACAGAAGTAAAAAAAAAGAAGAACGACTTGTTTAGTCTAGGAAAATCTGAGGTATGACACGATAACAGTCTCTCATTATGTAAAACGCAGCAAAGACGGTGATCAATTGTTCTGCATGTCTGCTGAGGATAGAACAGGAGGTAATTAATTTAATTTGCAACTGAACGGAATTAGATTAGATGTTCAAAAGAAATTTCTATCTGTAAGAGTAAGAACTAGAAATTCTCTACCTCAGGCAGTTATACAATCTCTCTACCAGGAGGTTTTTCTTTTAAGAACAGGTTTGACAAACTTCTGTCAGAATGGCGTAAGCAACTTGATTCTCCCCTGAGCTGCAGGATGGACTAGAAAACTTCTCAAGAGTCCAGCACTGTCATGATCTCTTCAAAAGCTCTGCTCTCATGAAAGTCTCAGCCTGCCTTCCAGGAGACCCCCTGAAGTACCCAAAAACTGCACCTCCCCTGAAGCATGGAGAGTGCTCCACAGCAGTTAGAGAGGTTAGTATTGTCATGCTCCAAACCACAATGTTTTAGTCCCCCTTTCCAAACCCAAATCATGCCATTTCTGTCTACTTTGTCTTACTGTAAGGAGTGCAGTTTTCAGGTGCAATGCAAGGGACCACCTTGCCACCTAAAAGAAAAAAAAAAAATGCCCACCACAGAATTTGAAGATGAATTAGATTTATCTGCAGGATGCTTTAAATGTAAATTTTGCATGACCTGAAATAAAAGGATGTTTTATAGAAGCACCTATTCCTTCCTCACCAAATCAATGTACAAAAGTACCTTAGAACCCAGGAAGAAAGAAGATTAAACTAAAGAAAATCAAAGATTACAACTCACGTGTACCTTTACAATTTTATTTTTTTTTGCACAGATTTAATTGCTGACACACACACGAGACTCCAGACATACTGCAACTGCTGTTCAAAGTCTTATCACAGCTGCACGCAGGTAAGTGCTGCTCTGAAGAGCCATTCACCAACACACCAGCTCTGGTGAAAACTTTTCTCCAGACTTTTAAAAACTCTCCTTATCTCTGCTTGAACACAGAGCATCTCGGGTTGCCAAGGTAACATTATATGCTGCTTTTCTAACTAGAACACTTTTAAAATCTTTTTCCCTTTTGCAAGTCTGGGTAAGTCAATGCTCTGTACTCTAGAAGACAAAACAGAGCTGCAAGCTCTCAGGTTTTGCCCCTCCTATGCTCTGTTATTTTTGAACCCACTTGCATACCCATGAAGAAAAGCACCCTCTACCTTTCCTGCATTCTGAATCTCCTCTGTTGCTCCAAGACACAGTCAAATGGTTTTTTATACATTCTAGACAAAACAACCCACAAGGATTTGTTCATGTTTGGAACTTTTCTTCATTTTGATCATATGTCAACCTCTTCTTGTTATTTGCATACACATATGTGGTTAGTGTTTACAGATGTTAGGGATGAAAGCTCTAAGATCACAAGGCTAGCTAAGCTAAAATAAAGCACAATCAACCAAAACGTTACATTAAAATTTTATATAGAACAAAAGAGGAAATGTTTCCAGGCCTGGAACTCTATGCCACCTTGTAATCCTGTAATTCTCATAACCATCTACTCCTCTAGTCGTTGCCCACAATGCTTTAAGTGCAAGCAAAGAGGTTTCATCACTGCACTTCTTGCAGGATGTTCTCTGAAAATCTCCAGCCTCACATGTGAACAAGTGTGTCCTGATATACAGAGCATTAAGAGTGATATTGCACAGCCTGTGAGGGCTTGCAGATGAGCAATACACTTCTGATCAACTCAGTTTTGCCTTGGGTCACAGGTATTCTGCCTTCATGTGAAACAGCTGCTCTTGCCAAGTTCCCACAGATGGGAGAGCTCCTGCCTTGTTTCTGCACAAGTCGAATGCTGTTTCTATAAAATTGGAAGTAGACATTCCCAGAAACAAAGCACTTGTTTTTCTCTGCCTCCCCTGTTCCACCCTCTGTCACCCCACTGCCAATTCCAGGTGGTGAATCAAACAAAAAAGTCCATAGGAGGTAAGTGGAAAGATGTAAGGATGGAGAGAGAGATTACCTCCACAAACCAACTCCTATATTCCTCAGGCTTTTAACTTTAGTTTTTAATTTTCAGACCCAGTCCAAGTCAGTTTATTTTTTATTTATTATATAAGCAAGAAGCTAATTAGACCAAGTCTACCATCCCCAGTCAGTCAGATACAATGCAGCTGACTGCACTTTGAAAACGAAAACTGTCCTACTCTTGATAGGGCTAAGGATTTCACCCTGCCATTTTTACTTAAATTTCTTGAAACCAATACTGTATTAACTGTATGAAATGGCTGTAAAAACCAAGTCTAGCTACTGTGACCTTGTCTGCTCAGTCTCCCACCTGCATCAATATCAAGTTAAATTGAACTAGTAGCAATTTTCCTGTAAAAGTTGACAGTGCTGTAGACAATGCTTCTGAGTGTTTCCAGGCCTAATGGGTAAAATGTTATTCTCCCTGCTATAATTATGGGTTCTATAGTACTTTGAAGAAAATTGCTGTGGACAATACATAAACACTTCAATGCTGTGATCATAAGACTAGTGCAATCCCTTTTGGGTGAAAAGGTTCAATGCCACAATAGTTATGGAATGGTTGATAAAATTTGCATGCTTTTCTACCGATCTTGTACATGACTGTGAGGTCACAGGAAGCTGGAAGGAACTAACATTCCTAAAATAAACTTCATAACTAATTAATTGTATTGCAGAACCAAAGGCCAGAAGCAGGCCTTCCTGGACTGTCCAAGTCTACAGACAAGCTGGTGTGTGGAGGAGAGAGGGGAGGAAGGAGGTAATGATTTATATCAAAAATCTTGGGAAAGTTTAAGCGATATTAATACTTGACAAGTAAGGCACTTCTGTTCTTAGCATGTCTGTGAGGCTCAGGTAGTTTGCAGTCAACTCAGAATTCACTGGAATGTTCCTACCAGCAACATGCCAAAATCTTCAAAAGGCCTCAAGCTGAGAGTTTGGGGAAGAAATGATACTTTGTAGGTGATGAAGATGCAGGACATGCAAGTGACACACAGGGAACTTCAGTGGTCTGCTGTGGCGGGGCTGAGCATGCCACTGATGTCTGCCTAGCGAGACTCATCTGCCCCATCCTGAACCAGGCAGAGATAGGGATTGCTCTGCTATCCATCCTGGGATGGGCACCTCGCCCAGTTGGCAACCACCTCTAAAGTGTTCTACAGTCGCATAAGGTCCTGCATCAGCCTCTGCTAAATGAAAAGCACAAATTGTTAAAGGCCTGGAAGTTAAGAAGCTGCGTGCACTGCAGCAAATACAGTTACTCTGCTGAAAACTCTCTTCAGGTTTACCTTGGCAAATAAAAATCCAAGATGTTAGTTGGGATAAGAGGGGTTGAGGAAATAAACTGTGTAAAATAAAAAGACATAACCTATTAAAAATGATGGCTCTAATTTTGGCTTTTAGTACAGGACTCGGGTCGATGTATTTTTCAGTTTGAAGATAACACACACCAAATATCTAGATACAAATAACAGCTTATGGGGTTTTGAACTCTTTAGGTACCTGAAGCTTGCTTCTACTCCCATTCATTTGCTCAGCCAGTGGCTCCTCCTCTTTGGCCCTAAAAAGGGCCACACCATGAACATTATTCACATGGAATTTCCAACCTTCAGTTCCTCTCTGAAAATTTCCTTACTTCCAGCACTGTTCATCTACTTCAAGGCCTTCTGAATCTTGTAAAATTCCCCAGAACTTTCTCATTCTATGAATTTGCTTTTTTAAAACACTTAAAGAACAACAACAAAAATATCTGCTGAAGTGAACTATTACCATGTAAATCCCCTTTGGCTGAAATTTAAGGTTTTTTTCAAGCTGAATAGAGAATACAGAGGGAAAGGGGGAAATGGAGCACGATTGCTAAGAGATGTAAAGCAAACAAGCAGGTCTTTGACACCCAATGAATTTATAAAGATTTTTTTCCCCTTCTTAAAACATCTGGGATTGCAGAAATCAAATACGAATGCTTACTGTTGCTGTAGCCAAATGACCACTTTGGAAAGACAGCAAGGACAGAAAACAATGGTAAATCTTATAAAGAGGCTCAGATCTTGGTGTCATTTGGCATTCCCTCACATCATGGGAAGAGGAGACAGAAATAACTCGACAGGAGCCTTAATGTTCATGAGAATTTACAGTGCCTCGTAGCTCTGCTCCTAGAGAGCTCAAGGGGAGAGCAGGTTGTGGTCCTTCCTCTCCCACCTCTGTTTTTCGCCCACTGAGGGATTTATTGAACTCCTTTTGTCCTAATTTATTTTTATTTATTTTGACACATAGCAGCAAGGGAAAGAAAAAGAAGAAACTGCTAGTAAGATAGACTAAATAATAACCTCTCCTTCCAGTTATTTCCCTTCAGTTATTATCCAACATCTTTCATACCATCTGAGGTATGAAATGGGACCAAGAATTTTCTCAATAGCTGTTACCACTCCTTCCATAGCTGACTGTTGTCTCCAAACTATGTATTGTTGCTTATTTTGCATACCCATCAGTGATTATACTAATACCAAATGTCGTACTTTGCTGTTTACATTCAAAGGAAAGGTCCTGTCACTTACAGAACATGCCTGGCGTCTTACACGTTAAACAGGTACCTGAGGTTCATGCTGATTTCTGGATCCCGCCCTTGTTTGCTGGGAGGTGGAGTGACCCGTCACCTTTCCATTTGGTGCTAAGATAGTGCTTTCTTAGTTCTCCTTTAAATTCTCATTTACTTGCTCTAGAAACATCCTCACAGGAAGGAAAAATAAAATGTAGTATTGCTGCAAACTACCATCAAAAAGGAACAATTTTCCTCCCACCTTATCCTGCTTTATGGAAGTATAATTGCACTTATTTGAGTGGAGCTATTCCAGATTCCATATGTGAGCACCTGTGTGCATGCCTGTGTGAGAGACAGAATACATGTGTAGAATCAGCTTTTAGACCTTTCCAAATGCAGCGCTTAACGCTGCACAAAACATCCCCCATGTACCTCATGTTTGGTGTCTTGTATAGGTAAGCAAACCTTTCACCCCCAGCTTCATCTGGCCCTGCCTTCCTCACCGTTCCATGAAGGACAACTTCCTTAACTGTCCGGTCCTTATACTTCAGGCACAATCCTCTCTTGGTGAAAGCAGATAAGCCCTAGGGCTGCTGGATAGCTGGAAGGTTAGTAATTACATTGGCCTCTCCTTTAGTATCTCCTCTCTTAGACCTGAGAGGGAGGTGTGAACTTCAACAAATCACAGAGTTGCATGATCACCATGGAAACAAGGGATAAGCACCTCTTGTGATGAAGACAAATGACTGGTGAGAGGGTTCTGTCCTCCCTCCCCCTTATTTTTTTGCATTAAATACCTAAAACTTTGGAATCTGAAACAAGTCAGGAATGTTAAGCAGATGTAATAGCAACAGCTCAGAGCAGTTGCATAAAGAACAGTTTATGTCCCCTTACAAAAGATGTTCATAAGTACTCTCAAAATCTCATACTGGCTTAAAGAGGTATGGGATGCTTTTGGTTCACAGGACAGCCCCAGGCTGGGAGACCAGAGGGGGCTGCAGGGCAATGATGCTTTTGATACATTTGAGCTGATTCTGTTCCAAATGGAATTTCATGTTCTTGGTAAGGTGCAGCATAAGCTGCAAGCAGGTGTTCGCAACCCACATGTTGGTAAGAGATCTCACATGGGGCTAGGCAGCACTGTCATGTTATTTCACTGGAAAATCTTTAAATAACAAATAGTACTGGGAAATTGGAAAGGCACAATGGCTTGTGTGGTTTTTTTGTGCCCTGATACTCCACACATTTCCTCCCCTTCTCCCACCCAATAATGGGAATTTTCCACTTCTTCCTCATCAGAATCCATAGAAATGTTCAATGTGCAGACAAATCATCTTCATTACTGACAACCGAAGCTGTGTACTTCTACAGATAATGTCGAGTGCTGTAGCACTCATGTTTCAAGAAGAAGCTGAACTCCCCTGTCCTGGATGTTGTAATGTGACCACAGTAAGAAAGAGACTAAGGTCTGCCTCAAAAAACTTTAATCTAAGATGACAAGACAGTGGAAAGATGGAAGGGAAGAATAATTATTTTTACTTCACAAGGCTGTACCTTCCTTATCCAAGAGGCAACTCAATGGTTTCCCAAGGTCTCAGATAAAGTACATGCCTGCAACTGAAACTGAACCCTTAAGTCCCGGCTTCTACTGCCTTAATTACATAATTAGCATCCTTCTGTAATGCAGCTATCACTAACACATCATTCAACACGCAATACCTAAATAAATAGGAGTACCAAATGCTACCACACTAGAAAGTGCATGCCCTTCAGCATCCACTAAAACTAGCTCGTTACCAGGAACAGCGTAGTTTCAGTAGTACAGACACCTACATTTAATAATTCAACTCAACAGAAAGCAAATGAAATTTCCCACAAGAATACCATTCTTCCATGAACAGGCTTTGTCTTGTCCTTGGTTTTGCCTGTACGAAGACATATCCTGAATCCTGTCTGCAGGAAAGGCTCCTACACCTCACCTTTCCTAAGCTTCCTATATCAACTGACTTGCATCTAACTTGCCTGGACATTAGGCCTTGGAGAACTTGTCTGGTCCTTTCTCATTAAGATCTGCAGATCTCCCTGTGCATTCAAAAGTCTTCCATTTCCCCTGGGTTGTATTTTCTCCCCCCAATATAGCTCTCGATACATCAAATCATGATACCTGAACAGCATCTAGAACATGAACTTTCCAGGTTGCTTGAGGTGAGTACATACTATTGTAAGCTAAGGAATAAATGCTCCTAAGTTGAAGTTGGGCCATATAAAATGCTATACAAGCATCTTAAAATCCATCACAGAACCACAGAACAGGTGTTATGGTATATCAGTAAGTACCAAGTGTATATAGAACACGAAGCTCACAGTGCCATGGGTACTATTCTACATACATACTTACCATCTGAAGACACAAACAATTCCTAAGCTGAAAGGAGACCTTTGGTGGAGTAAAGGCTACATGTGAGTTTTTTCCTTTTTTTGTTTCAATGCTTTCAGAACAATGAGAATATCTTGTTTTCATCATGCAACATAGTTGCTAATTTATTGATGCTTATTTTTGCCTTTCAAAAATCCGACACATCTGCAGGGATGGAACTCAAGTTTGAGTTCTTTGAAAACATATGCCTCTGCACTTGTACTGAAGCATAAGCTCTAATAGATCTTAACATTAGATAGTTTAGATGCTCAGGCTCAGCAATGCTGCTTCTGTACACACAAAAAGCCATGTAATTACAATATATTAGGTAGATGCTTCAGACATGCAGAGCTGACATAACTATGCAAGGAAACTAATACATTTAAGTGATTATAGCAAAAAACATTATTCCACAAATGTGTGCATGTTATATAAAACAACTTCATTCATCTATTCACTTTCAGCAAACTCACCAGCTAGTGAATTTCCTGCCAAGTGTCTTCATATAAAAAATTACTTTAAGAGAATATAGGAAATTTTTTCATTCATTAAAAACTGTATTAGGTAAATACAATATTCCCTGCTAAGAACAGGGTCATGGGGTGACCTAGGACTCCAATCACAGCTAGCAGGTGTAATAAGACACATAGCGAACTGATGGAAAACACACTATTAGTTAAAGATTATTCAAAACCCAGAAATGTCTCTACAGATGTTAGCTAGCAAGTAACTCAGAATGACAACTAACTCTGAGAAAATCTTAAACTTGTCAAATCAATTCTCCTCCTCCAGTGGTTCACACAACTCCAAAATGGAACAGGCAACAATGACAGACAGGGAGAGGTCATCATACAACCAGTCATCTCTCTCTAAAAGGCAGATCTCCACAGGCCTTCCCAGCCTTCTGAAATGAAGTAATAACAACAAAATCATTTCTAGGAGCATATTGAAGGTCCACTGAAAGCAATCAGGATTTGTCTCAGCACAAATAGGCTTAAAATTCAGCCACTGATTAACTTTCAAGCTGTCAGGACTCTGCAACAGACAGGTGTTTTCTCTGGCATGTATCTGGATCATCAGTATGGGAACAGCTTTTGTCATACCACTGCTTAAACTGATTTAAATGTAATAGCATGGTATAGCAGGAGGAGGAGGAACATAATAATCCAAGGAATAACTCCTGAAAGAGTGGCAGGGACTTTGCCCTACCTCATACTGCCATTTTCTCAAAGAGGAAAGAAGAAAACAATCAATAAGAAAAAGACAATTTCACCCCAATCCTATGAATTGTTTGCTGCTGGTAACTTTATAAGCTAGCTGATTCACCTTCTGGGACCTGCCTGTGCTGCTCTTAAAACACATGGACAGACCCGTGCCGGGGCCCCAAAGAGTTTTTACAAGCAAGCAGATATATTGTACCTTTATGTAGGAAGACTACGCAAGCTCACATATTAACTCAAGACAAACTCTTACCAGCCTGCAGAAAACAAGACAATTACTAAGGCATTCATGCCATCAGCAGCCTCTCATTTCACTGATGCTCAAGTGTCAGTTGTGATAGTGTTCAGAGATGAGTGTGCTCCAGTGTGATCCAGACAGTAAGGCCTGAGTAAATCCCTTCTTCCTAGATTTTCTATTTAGGAGCCCCCCATGACCTGTCCACTCTGGCGACCTTGAGCTTCTTCTCCATAGTTACCCATCCAGCAACACCAGAAGCATGGAAAGCATTGAGGTGCAGGGACCCAAGTACTCCAGAAATCACAAATCCTCATGATTTGGTTTGCCCTGTGCTAACTGGCTGCATCTACTTCTGCCATACAAGAACAATTGTGTTCACTACAAATGTCTAATGTTATTGTTTCTTTGTTTTACCTTAGGGTAAAATATTCATTTTCTGTGGAAAGAGTCAGCAGTAATATTGCAATATGCACTTGCACTAAAAATCATCACATTGTTCTAATAGGAATTTCTAGTAACCTGAAAAATTAGAGAGTCCCAAGGCACTACACTTACACCAGTATCCTTAACTACTCATCAGGAGCTTAGGCACTGAGTGATAAGCAGCTTGACGAATTCAGAGGACAACTGGAAGAGTTGATGCACAGTCCAGGTCTCCTAGTGTTAGAATGATTTGGTGCTTTAACTACTATACAATACTGAAGTCCAGAAAAATGCCAGCAAGGCCCATTAAGGACCCATTAAAAAGAATGGATAGGGATAGCAATAAGTCCAAAAACACCTGCCCCATAGTTATCGGGAGACTGGATGCTCTTTTGCCTTGGATCACTTTTCTTCAGACAGATAAAACATACTTCTCTAATGCACACCCCCTTGTCCCACATGTAGTGGAGAAAGCTGAGGTGGATCATAACGAGGCCCTCTTCTCTGACTGTTTTTGCCATTCAGTTGTTTTAATATGCACTAAGCAGCTGCTCTCTTCACAATTCATTTTCCTGCTTGCTCCCAGCAATGCCCTGTTGTTCAGACACTTTGATGCACTAGTGTCTACGAACAGCTTGCCAGCAGCACCCACACAAGCAGAAACATTTCTAGACCTCAAAAGACTGACCTAGAGACATTTTTTTCTTAAAATTGACATTTTAACAGAGCACCAGAAGCAGGAGTCCTGCTTGGACTGCCTTATTTCCATCTTCTTGTAGCTCATGGATTTAAAGGGACAAGGGAACATTTAAAGCATCCCCTTGCAGGCTAATCTCATCACTTAACGTTTTCTGCTTGCAGGTTGAGATGCTTCCATTTATTCAGTCCTTCTCACTGGACTTAATTATGCTGTGGAAGTTATAAATAGCCAGACTGCAGGATCAGTCTCATTAAAAATTAAAGTCCATTAAAAAAAATCTGGACTATTCGTATTATCGCATGAAAATCCACTATATGCTTTTCTTTTTTAATGAGAAAATATGCAGATTAAGCCACTCAGGAGTCTTCTTTCTCTGCAGCTTTGATTTTAAATTTAAAAGTGCAAAACTAAAAAAAGTTTCGAAGCCACGGAATTTCAGTGCTACCACCAAAAGTGCTTTTGATTCCCTTAGGAAAAAAAGACAGCTTCAGAACTATTTTTCCCCTAAACTCTTCATCACAAAAATAATGATCTTTTTTCTTGGATTTAAACATTACTTTGTAGTATTTTCAACCTACCCAGTTCTCGGTTGTGCTACTGCATGAAGTCTCATAACAGGAGAGAAAATAGCTTGCTATAGTGAAACAAATTAATCTACTTCTACTACCCCAGTTGAGTACCTTAACAAAAACTACACTGACAGCACAAGTTTAGAGAGAACATCAGATTTCAGTTCCCGTAATGATCTTAGGGGAATAAGTACCATAATCTGGGATTTATATTTTGAAGCAACCCTTTTGAATTTCCATTCATGTGACAAATTACTGTGAATACAAAAAAATATGAACCATCCCTAAAAATAATCATTATTAATAATATTAACATTTTTCCTAATTTTCCCTCTGAATTTTGACATCGGAGCTGAGGCTATAAATACATTGTATTTCCAGATATTTTTCTGCAACCAGAATGACAGAAAAACTGTTTCTTATTTTGCATATTTAAAAAAAATAAAGCAAGCAGAAGTATGCACAAATACATTTCAGTTGTTGGGGTCTTCAGGGCAGAAGGATGCTCTACAAGGCTCATCATAAATTCATGGGTTGGCAATATGACGCCAACAGAAAGCATGCTGCTTGACAGACGCTGCTTCCCAGTAAAATGGAGAACTATATTTGGCACCATTGGAGATGCTTCCGAGACACCCGTTAGGGTAGAAAACTGCCGCTAAAGGGGTGCTGCAAATATATGGATCTGGACACTACATTTTTCTGTCTTGGTAAGCTATTTTTCCCCCTCTAGGTCTGAGCCAATGCAGAAGGAGCAGCGGTTACACTGCCAGAGAACAGCAGGGCCGGATTTTGCCAGAAGCAAAAAACCAATTCAGCGGAGGAAGAAAATTATCCCCTCTCTTCCATGTTCCCTCCGGCTTCCTTACAACTTCTCCCAACCACTTAGAGAAGTCAGGCTCCCAGGGACAGAAACAGCAATATAATCTTCAGTCCCTTAAATGTAAAGACTATCTACCCAAGTGTCAGGGGGAGAAAGTGTATTCAAGCCATTTCAAGAGTTGGTGATAATTCTTGCTCCCAGGCCATTTGTAATGATGCCTCATTTTCTTCCAATGCCATATAACTTCTCTATTATCTACTGGCATTACAGCTGTTGATTTCTTGTTTTCTCTGATGGGACTGTACAGAGACTTTTTAAATCCAGTGCCTGACAAGAGTTTCAGGGGGGAATGCCAGACAAATGACCATAGATTATTCTTAAATTGCAGCTGCAAAGTCCTACCCAGTGGTTTTGTAACTGCCATCAGAAAAGTATTAATGGTAATAGAAGAGATATCTGCAATTGCCCCCCTCAGACAAGCTATGTGTAACATATTCCCTATAATAAGGAGCTCTGCTTTGAACCGAGGCATCAACCTTAATAAGCTATGCTACTCCTACTGCTGCTGCTAAGAGGTTGTTTGGCCAGTTCGTTAAACACCATTTTTTCTGGGGTTTGAAGTCTAGCAGTGCTAAATGTATTTGCTGTGAAAATGACATTCACAGCACCACATCTGGGGAAGAATTGTTGGAGAGAGGATTTCATTTCATTAAAATTTGGTTTTTGTTTTATCAGGTTTTCTTTTCTTAATAGCGTGCCTAGTTGGATAAGGCAGTCCTCCTGTCAAAGCAGCGCACAGAACTGCTTACTGCACAAAGTTATTGAAATGCAGTCACTTCCACGGCAGCAACCAGTTAGCAGGAAAAGCACTGAACAGTTTGGCTGAAGAGAGAAAAAGGAAACTACGGGCAATGTAATAGAACCTACCACTCCTTCTATGTGGATTGCAACAGTATGATTATTTTTATGCCCATGCTGTGTAGATGGGCCCTGTTAGGCTTTCAGGTCTTTTCAGAATGAACAGCCTCAACCTGTATCATGGGAGCCTGACAGCAGGCTGCTGGAATGGGGTGATGATACCTGTGCTAGATGGGACTGAAGTGGGTGCCCTGCAGAGAATATTTCAGTCTCCCTGAAAATGGCCCATGAATGTTCCATGACCTGCACATGGCTGGGCTGAAATTCCAGAGGAGTGAAAAAGCCTCTGGACAGATACACCGGGCAGAAGACAGACAGGCAGAGGGTGATGACAAGTACAGAAACAAAGGAGGAGACAGCAGGCTGCTCTGATCAGGGCTTACATGTGTCACCCCAACAGTGATCCTAAGGAGAAAGTGCAGACCACTATGTCATTCTCACCAGATCACATTAACCCTTCAGAGAGAAAGAGGGGCTGGATGATTCACAATCTGTTTCAGGCTCTAAAGAGAAGCAGATGCTGTTTCCTCTCTCTCCTTCCTCATCTCCTTCACTTTTAAAAAGAAGGAGCCCTGCAAAATCATTCTCTCCAGGCAGAACAAATAGTTCATTAGTGTTTGCCTTTATGAGAGTGGGCGAGTAGATTTTGTACCTTGTCTGATCAACGTTCATGCCAATTTTTCAAGGCTGCCTTACTGGAGCAGATGCAGTAACATTTTATTATACAACACAGAATCCAAAGGGATACTTAG
This sequence comes from Burhinus oedicnemus, assembly GCA_008921705.1. Classification (NCBI taxonomy): domain Eukaryota; kingdom Metazoa; phylum Chordata; class Aves; order Charadriiformes; family Burhinidae; genus Burhinus; species Burhinus oedicnemus. Next base: position 302,080 of record VFFE01007490.1, read on the forward strand.
CATGCACTGAAACAGCATCAGCACAAATCCCCTGGCTAGTTGCACTGAAGGCTGCACTGGCTCTGCAACAGCCCTTGCAATCTCTTTAGTCAACAAATGGATGAGGGCTGATGTAGCGGTGAGGGAGAGTGTAACCAGAGATGTAAATATATTATGTCCAGCTTGGATCTTGACAACTTCGGTTTCCTTTGGTTTAGCTTCCCCACCCACAAAGACAGAACGGAAACATCAGCGACAGCTCCGCTCCTGGACTTCCCTGGTAGTTTGTGAGTACATAGAGCTTCTCAGAGGGGAATGCTAGAGAAATGGATGAGACTGTCTTAGCACAAGTTTTAAATAATCAACATATTGTGACCGTACGGGCAGGCTCTGAAATGGCTCCAGTGGGAAACGGATGGGAAGACTAAAGAAGAGGAAAGAAACAGAGATATGAAAATAAGCAGAAGAGAGGGAGATGAAGTAACAGGAAAATGAAAGCAAAAGTTTTGCAACATTGGCTACAGCAGCTCTTTGGCAGGGGTTCTACGAACCCCGATGCACTGCTCAGCCTGGCCATTTCCAAAGATGGATTAGCAAATTAATGTAAGCAGAGCATAAAGTTGCTGACTGTGGTGGCGTTGAGTCACCTTGGGCCTCATCAGCATTGCTAAACATTGCCCGTAACCTTTCCATTATCACTGAGGGTCTGCACAGCACCAGGACCCAACTGCTCCAATAATTTCAATTACTTTCCCTGACAAATTTTATGTTTCATGTATTTTACTGGCCTGATAATTATGATTTCTCTCATTTCTCGCTATCGAGCTTAATGGGTTCCAGCACGAGTGTACGGTTTCAGAAATGAAGTTCCACTTGAATTCACAAGTTATTATCTACTTTCGCTAATGGAATTGGAAAAAAGAGAAAGAGTGGGAAAGAGATAAAGGATGAGTAGAGAAGGGACAGCAGAGAGGAAGAGACAGATGCATGCACAAAAAAAGACTAAAGGAAAACACGTTGACAAAGGGAAAAACAAGAGAGAAAGAATAGAGACTGACTTAAGACAAAGATGAAGCACAAGGAGGACGAAAAACAAAAAGGATGTATGGGAGAATGAGATAAAGACCAAGACAGAGAGAGACAAACACAGAAAAATGGATACACAAACAAATGAGATCAGCACAAATGACAGTGAAAAAAACCAGCAACATTAAAAACATTAAAAATGCTTTCTTGCATCATGACTGAACAGTTGATAGGTTATCTCAAACCTTGGGTAGGCAGCAGAGATCTTAGCTCTGCACCTTCTCCTACTGACCACAGAGGAAATTATTCATATATCCAAAATAATCTTGCTGGCAATGGTAGATCTCCCAATTAGAGCTAGCTGGGAATTAATCTTTTAAAGTGTGTTAAAGATCCTGAGAAAAAAATGACTGCAAAATGTGCTCCTTTTTCTATGACGGACCTGCCCTTCAAGAAGATTTAATCAAATTTATTGTCTCTACTGACCAGCATTGTCACTGTTCCTTCTTTCGATCAATGCTGGAGTGTCAGAAGAGGTATACAGAGGGAGTTGGAGCGATCATTATTTGCACATCATCATTAGAGTTGTTTAAAAAAAAGAATAAAAAAGTTAAAGTAACAACTAAGTACCAAACCCAGGCATGGTCATCCAGCAGTAGCTGGTGTCTTCCTTTCCATTTCCATTCCTATCTCTGAAAACATCTACCTATATTCAAATAAAAGGCCCATATTACCTCCTTCCTCACCTGTACACAGGCCCTCAGCGTTAAAACAAGAAAAACTGCCCTAATGTCAGTGAAGAAAGAATTTACAGCAGTGACGTTACAGAGGTGAGGGCAGGACTTGTCTTTCCAACTTTCTAGTGTTGCCTAAAGTGGGCAAGTATATCTATTGGGAAAACTTTTGACACTGAAAGCCAGAAAATGAAGGTTTTTCTGTAAGCTGTAGGAAGTTGCTAAAAGAAAACAAACATTCCTTAATGTTGCTATCTTGACAGCAAAACATTTTAAAGAATTAATGACCCACTTTATGAGAGATGTTTATGGAGATGATGTTCAACACTTCTGCCCAAGGCAAAAGGCACAGGGACACAAATAACCTGGTTTGGGATACAGTGCTTATTCAGGATGCAGATCATCTGCAACAGGGTTAATATCACTGGAGCACTGAGATGAAGGACATACATCCAGAATGCCATCATACACCATCATTGTCATGGTTCACTGGTGGAAAGGTGTTGCTCTGAAAATCACTTACAAGCAAACCTTGAATATCATGAGCTTATGCATGGCCTTGAATAGGACAGAAAAGTGAATACAATGAGCAGAGCTGTAACAGGTAAGAGATGTCTTAATCTAAAGATTTTTTTCTAGATCTTCAGGCAGGTGTGTGAGATAATAATTGAAAACAGAAAATCGAGACTTCAAAATTTCTTCCCAAGTAAACATTCTAAAAATCAACTTTAGGTCAGTCTTAGTTTTCCTCCAAGATTTAAATCACTCAAAGTTCTCATGATAAAAAGTCACTCTAAACAAGAACAATCATCAAAGCTGTATTCAAAAACATCTAAATGGGAATTCCCAATTAGCCTTCAAAATCGATTTTAAAGAAAAAAAATCTTTTTCTAACAGAAGTTTTAAAGAACATTTTTCTGACCACTCTGAATGTTGCTATGAATTAATTATTGCTGTTCTGTTTACAATACTTGAGCTGTTTTTAGTAAACCTGCAGATTTCCCTACATGTGTGATTGCACTTAGTCAGGCACTAGAAGAACATCCATAGCTTCGCAAACTTCTCTCCTAAATGCCTCTAAAAGGAGCAAAGAACAAAATCTAAATCCTTGCAAGATCCTCAAGACTAGCACCACTAACAAAGGAAAGGAAAATAAAACAATAAAGGATAAGGTCCTTGCTGCTTGCAACTTTTTTTTCATGTATTTCTGGCATTTATCCCTTGAAGGGTGCAAACTGCTTCACAGGGTTTTAATCACTGCTGTATATTTAAAAAGCAAAAATACCCCCTCATCTAAAACGAAGCTGTGGCCACTTCACATGTATGACTCATTGATATGCCAAGGAGGGGTTGCTCCTTGGAACCTCCTTGGTAGGGACCGGTGATATGCTGTGGATGGGTATACCAAGAAGGGACATCAAGTCCCTTGATGTACAACCAAAAGGATATATTGCTAGGGTGATACTTCTTTCAATATGTCTCCCTGAATGTAGTACAGTCCTTCCTGCTACCAGCAACACATGACTGGGCCTCTCAAGAAGTTTGAGAAATACTGCTTTAATTCTGGTTTTGAACTTTTCAATGGACCAGCTTCAATGGACACAGGGTTTTAGCTCCATCCACAACCCTACTTTATCCAGCAGCAAAAAAGAGCCAGTGATGCAACTTTTTTCTCATTACCCTTCATTTGCTCTTTGAAGCCCTGTAGAAAGGAATGGTCCCACCAACGCCGATACTCTTTCAGGGTTTCTCTCTCATTTATCTCTCATTGTTCTGATGTTGAATGGAGGCTAGAACAGCCAAGAGAGGGCTCCTCACTGTTCACTTTTTCTGTCTTGATCTGTGTCCTGTCTTTCTCTGCCAGTTTAAGAAAGAGTAACAATCAGAAAGGAAGGATTCTGGCTAAATAAGACTTTAAATGCAGAGGAAGATGCAGAGATTACATAAGAGTTTTTGATGCTGGAGACATGGTGAGGCCACCATATGTACAAGGAGTAAAGCACACAGAGCTTCTTATTCTCAACACAAAGAATGAAGAGAAGCAATTCTAAAGTTATGTAGTAACACAGGCTCAGCCAGAAGGACTCTGTAAATGCTCAAGAGTAGGCTTATTTAGTGACAGTGACTTGAAAGCTAAACACATCAGGACTAACACAGTGATCCAGTGATAGCTTCTCAGGACAGCTAATGATTTAGTGAAGTCCACGCCAAATACCTTGTCACAGCACACACAGTATTCCAGGAATCCAGATCATCCCCAGTGAGCACAAGAATTAGCTCTGAGTTTCTCAGCAGCATGGGGGAAAATGAAGCTTGCCAGCCAATGGATGATGACTGGGACCTTACCGTTGCTATCGCAGGAAGGGGAAGAGATCCCCATACGGTCAGACTTGCAGCATCTGCTGGGAAGATGAGGAAGGCAGGGGCAATCCTGGCTCCAACCACCACTGTTGCACACTTCCTTTCTCAATGCTGGTGGTGGCCGTGCTCTGCGAAGTAGGCAGTTGGGGTTGTGGCTATCTGGATGCTCCTGGCAATCTGCTGTGCTTGGCAATTCTGTTTAGCATATGCCCTTGGCTAGTGTCAATAAACACATTCTGCCTGGATAAGTACAGAGAGGGCTGGAACTACTTCCTAGACTTCAAAACAAACTACAACTTCTCTGAGATTCACAGAACTACATGATTTGAATTTCCCTGAGCTTGATTAATCATCACCGTTTATCTCCCTCCACCAGTAGCCAACATAGTTGTTAACTCAGGTTTCTAGCTCAAGAGATTTACCTAAGCAGGTGAACTTCTAAGGCTGTCTACATAAGAGGAGAAAACTTTAAAATATTTAGGGTGGTTGCCAGTAGCACCTGAAGAACCAGTGTAAAGGAAACGCATGCTTTATTCCTCCCATTCTTGTCCCTATACCAAAACCTGTGTGTGCACTCCTGAGAAAAGGTAAGTTTCTAGCATTGTACTAAGAGTCAGTGAATTTGGATTCTGCTTCCTATTCTATCAGAAGTTTTGTGGGTGACTGGAGCACTGCCTCAGTTTCACTGCCTGTGGAAGAGAATGATCTTTTTAGTAAAGAACAACTGGAAAAAAAAAAAAAAGTTTTAATGTTATTGAGCCTTAAGTTTCCTCTTGCGTACACTGGAGAAAATAATTTCTACCCTTACTCATGAAGACTCACCTAAATAATACAAACGTACCTGCCAGCTCCTCTGTTTTTCCACACTCCAGGATCTTGCCTTGCTGCAACTGCTTAAGGTGCAAGTGTTCAAAAGAACTTAGCTATCTATTTCCCATCAGCTTCAACGAGGACTTAGTATGTGCCTGTTTACTTTAAGGGCTGTATAACTAACTTTGAGACATAGAGTCTACGTACATTGTCACCATAAAACTGTTGCTTGGAGGACCAAACAAGAGAAACCTTGTTTGTTGCAGTATTTTTTAGAGTCCTTCAGCACACCTCAGCTACCTGGGGGATGGCATTTAATTATGGAGTTTGACTCTTCCCAGGATTCTTGCTTGACCTTGTCAAAAAGTAATTGATGGTACATGACCTGCAGTTTCAAAATGGGTATGTGACTTCATCTGTCCCCACTTCTCCAGCTGGCCTTGACAGAAGAAGGTATATAGGAAAGAGTAAGAACATCAATGCAGGAAAAACACACAGCTGTTCCTCCCAGCTCTGCAAAAATGTGAGAACAAGCTCTACTGGAGAAGCTTTCATGCCCTTTTTCTTCTGTTCCATTACTCCAGAACTCTGTGTTTTCTAGATGAAGTTGGAAAGACACAGCTTTAGCCAAACAGATCCCTGAAAGGAAAAGAGCTAATCAAAAGCCACCAAATTTCAAAAGTAGCAATGTCAGGAGCAGATTAATAATAAATGTTCGTGTGTGCACACCAGTACACATGCATGAGTGGGTGTGAGATAGGATAAGACATTCTGACAGGCAGAGCAGGAGGATGAGAATCATCCTCTCCTTTCCCTTCATTCTGCTTATGTGAGGAACAAGTGATCTCCTCCCAATTAGTTGCATCCAGCTCCAAATGCTGATGAAGCTCTTGTTCATCATGCTGGGACTGGCACAGCAACCTGCCACATATAACAGCTCCAAAGCAGAGATGGTGGGAGAAATGGGCACACTGTACACAGAGGTGTGAGAAAACAACAACTCAGCAATCACTCACCACTGACCATCCAGAGAGGTAACATGGAGAAAAACAAGGCAGGAAAAACAAAGCTCTTGGCAAGCATTTCTGAAGACAGTCTCATCTTTCCACTGAAAACAAAGTCTTTACAAGACACCTGGCTGACAAAACTCTGTCTCATCAGCTCAGACTTGTCCCCTAGAGCTGTCACATTAAGAGGCTCTGTGCTTTCATACAGAGTCTGTGATCATGAGCTGAAGAACAGACTTGAAGCCACTTGGGAGTGGAAGACAGTATCATCATTCACACATGTCCTGGATGCTCTTGTGAAAAAGAGGGGAAAAAAATATGAAAAAAAAAGACTACCAGCCCTGTGGGAATTGTGGGTGTTGGATCCTGAAACTTGCTTTTTCTAGTCTTCATCGTTTCTTGCCTCTGCCTGTATATAAAATAAGAACAGGAGAGGAATCTTTTACCATCAAGTCTTGATCTGATGACAGTTTTCTCCACTTGATGGTTGAAAGTGCATTTGAGTTTCAGGTTTTCTTTCATCTTGTTTGCAAACAGAATGATGTTTCTGTCATTTCAGCCATTTGCCCTCATCAGCAAGATGGTGATGACAGCTGTTTCCCAAAACTATGGGGGTAAGAGAGAGGAGGGGAATGACAAATTCGTGAAGATGGCAGTGTATGTAAAACTTTAATCAATACAGAAACAAAGTGTTACTGTGTTCAGGAATGCTGCTAATATCCCTAAAACACTCAGAAATAGGGGGCAGGAAGCTTCAAACCACCACAGGGCATTTTCCATATCACAGAACCAGCACTCTTAAGACAGTTCTAAAGTGTGCTTTGTTGCATAGATGTAATACAGAATGATTATGTTACCCTATACTGGATAGACCCACAGAGAGGTATTAACAAGTCATTAATTAACTACTACCACTACAGATAGCTAATAAAGATGTCCTTTAATTCAAGTTTCAGAAGTCTGCTTTAGGTAGCTGAAGGACAAGAGTATAATTCCAGCTCCCATTTTTTGTCTGTATGAATGGGATTCATCAGATATGCTTAGAGTCAGGGAATAGTTCTGAGCAGTTTTTCCAGCAGGGGGGACAGAGCCCTCACCATGCAGAAAAAGGACAATGATGCATTAGAGCATGACCTTAGGTGAAGCACTTAACCTCTTTGTGCCTCATTTCCCCCCCATCTGTGGAAACAGAAATGGCATTTACCTAACTAGCAGGGGTACTGTGCAGCTTAATTCATTATTGCTTCATAGTGACTTTGAGAATCTTGGATAAAAGGTGCTAAGCATCAGCAGGGAGAAGAATGACACACAGGGACACTATACATAGGCTGGTACAACAAACTAACTGTGAATTCAGATAGACACTGCTTACACAGGTATTTATAATAAAAGGTATTTTCGGTCATGGTGGTTTTGATTTTATTGGGGGGAAGGGTTTTGGCTCTAATGTGCTGTACTACCCCTCCTAGGAAATTCTCTATTTATCCACAGGGCAGGGAACAACACTTGCTTTCCACACCCTATTCCACAGACATGTCCAAATGCCAATACAGAGGGACTGTCTCCAGGCCAGAGATTAGACCTCAGGCTTGGCCCTTCTGTCAGGACTCTCTTCTAGAGAGGCTTTACAAGTTGAGGATGTGCAGTTTAAGTACAATGCATACACAACATATTAGACTGCCCACTAGGTTACCCGAAGCTCACAGAAGTAAAAAAAATCAGTGGCAGGATCTCTGGTTGCCTCCACATCCCTTGATTTAAGAACAAGGAACTGATGCAAAGCCTATATATTCTCCTGAGACAGCAGCACGAAGTAGCTAACAGCTTTCATTTCCTAGGCTGCATTCAAATCTGTGACACAGAAGTCAAAAGCCATCATACTTGTATTACCAATCCCTAATGTAATTTAGCTTCCCAGCTTTTATTTTAAATGTACATTCCTAATGTCCTGCCCAGGACACTAGCTGTGGGAAAGCTGGCTGATGTCTTCCTGCAGTATCAGTTGCTCATTTGCCACTTACATGCCTTAAAAGTACAAATTATAATAGCTTCATTTATCTGTGATGCTAACGAGAGGCAAGAACTGTGGGGAACTTACATCACCCACAGAAGCCCAGACAGTTACCAGAACTCAACACATCCCAGCATTACAAAACTTAAACACATCATGGGCCTCATTCCCATGTTTCACTGCTGAAAGATTGGTCTAACTCTACTGACCCTAAAAGTACATGCTCTTGCTCTATGCTTAACATCAATCAGAAGGGAAAGCAATTTTTAACCTGTTTCCCGCTGTCTCTTTTTGTTTATGGAAAATATCCTTCATGCTGGGGTAACAGAATGCTGTGTGAGTAGCTAGTGAGCAAGCAGCTCATTACATTGCCCAAAATTCCAGCAGAAGTATTTTATAAACACAGAGATAGGCAGGACGGTCCTTAAAAACATGCTCTCATCTTCCTTTATTTATCTGACAGGAATGGGAGGTCACATAAGGCATGCTAGTAAAAGGTTCTGCAGAACACGGTACTGTTTGATATGTCAGAAACAACTGAGGGATATGACCTCACTTTGGACAAACACATTTTATACCACAGATATTTAGGTAGATAATGTTTGGCTGTATTAAGTAATGAATAAATATATTAAAAGTAAATTAAATGTACCAAAGAGGCAAGAAGGAATTGCAAATTGAACATTTCATCCCCTTGCTATTTTTGCTTTAATGAAGTGTCCTAGAGGCAGTCATCGTGGCAGTCTGTGCACAAGTCTTCTTATAAGCAATGTTTTTTTACTTCTAAATCACTAGTTTCTAAAGCTGAGAACCACACCCCTGGTTTGTTGTTTTTTTTTTTCTTTCTGTCTTGGGCTGTCTTTTAAAGAAAATAAAAAAGAAATAATCTTTCCAATTTTTCAAAAGCTGAACCAACATGAACCAAGTGCATCATAATGGCTTAGGAATCAAACAGATAAGCTTTAGGCTTATTGTGTTTTAAAACCACATGATCTCAAAGCTCATTATATCTTCGTTCCTTGGATGCCCAACATTTCAATGGCGTGAACTTCTGCTTGTGTATGGGCTTCTTTTCTGGATCTTTCCTGCTATGGCTGGAATCTCACAGAAGGACAAGATGGAAATCTTGTTATTTAGCGATTTAGTTTATTTAGCTTTGTCAATATAACTATTCCTAATAACTATTTATTTAGTTACTTAGTTTCCTTGGGTTTTTTATTTGATAGGAGGACAAGGGAGACGCACTTGTGGAAAGTTAAAGATGTTTGCTTACCAGATACAGACTCTGTCTGAAAATGTTTGCACTTCTGTGTGTCTTGAAGGGCCTGTGTAGTGAAAGCAGCCTTCCTAATTTGCATGTGAAGAGCACATGAAGCTAAGCAGCAACTCTTGCTGTGCATCGCAAAGTGCTCTCCTCTCCGTCTCTTTATGGGATTATGAAGTGCTCTCATAAACTGTCAGACTGACACCTGCAGCGAGCAGCACTTGGGAGTGTCCAAGCAGCAAGTGAGAGCACTTTACCATTCCAGAAAGACAGGGAGGAAAGCAGGGGAGCCCTTAAAAAGTAACAAAATTCATAGTGAGACAGAGAGGTGCAATTAAGAGTGGCTGGCACTGAAGGAGAATCTTTTTCTCCATTTTAATTTCTGAAGTGCTGAGGAAGTATAAAGAGCACCTACATTTGCATATCTGAAGCACAAGGTACCGTTTCCTTTTCAAGCAAAGGGGTGCCAGGGACTCCAGTGTGCCCTCTTGCTGCTCCTGCCATAGTGTGCTGTCTAGCATTGTATTTTCAAATAGATTTCAATATTCAACAGTAGGAGCTTTCATTGTAACCTTTGCAATCCTAATGATAAGGCAGAACTTCCCCCCCCCCCCCCCCCCCCCTTTGCATGAAGAAGCACTGCTATGTTCTAGCTGCTTTCCAGATACTTGGAAAGACATGATCCCTGCCCTGGGAAACTTGTAAAGACTAAAATGCAAGCAGAGGTTATTAGCAGGAGAATACACACAGGCCGTTTTCTACACAAACGAGTAAATCTCTCTGAAATCGATATGACAGAAACGAGATTTACACTCACAACATACAGTGATAAAGAGTTCACTATTTTTACATAACATTTTACACGCACAAATAAAGAGGCAAAGGGGCACATGTTGGGATCCACATTCCCCATAGTGTATGATCAGCTCTTTAAGTATGTGGTGGAATCCTTGGCCTGGAGAAAACCAGTCCAGGTGTGCCTGCCCTACAGGAATACACGGGGGGGGCTACAGCTCCCAATGCTACACGATGGCACAAACTCTTCAGTGGGGAAAAAGCATTTAGGTCTGTAATATAGTTCATTTATTCATTTTGGGAAAGGACTGACTTAACTTCAGCTGCTTGAGAAAAGCAAAGGAACAGTGGAAAACAACAGAAGAATTGTCAAGCTCAAAAGAAGATGACTAAGACGTGTTCAGTTGTCGTGAAAGATACCAAGGAAAGTTAGCATCACATGGTAAAAAACATCAGAAAAGAGTCAATTTCTGCGGAAATGAGCAAGTCAAAGTAGAAGAGTGACAATATCAATGCAGTTCAGTGGGGATCATTCAGATTGCATCTGAATGACTCTTTTGTTGAAAGTTAGGTGAAAACTGTTTTAGGAAAAATAACAAAGGAAACTGAAATGCAGAAACTACAGAAAGGTGAGAGAAAAAACTGGGGGTATGCCTCTCCCAATTTGCAGACCAATTCATAGACACACATCTTCCCTCTTCCTCTTAGAAGCCCATTTGTATTACCTGGGTTCAGGCCTAACAGGGGAGGACATGAATTGGTGCATGCCTGACCATAAAATGAGGACACACGTGAGAATAGAGAACTGTGTCTATGGCCAAGTTCATGTGTGTGAGAGCTGGTACACATGCATAAGCGGTAGCAAGTGACACATACATGCTATTTCAAGTGCTTCACTTAGCAAATGAACTTCATAATATTTCCCCTGAAATTGGTCGCTCCCGGGTGTTTAACGAATGGTTGGTCATTTAATGGCCCGAGGCAAAGCCAAGGAAGGTTAACATACTGACAAAGTGGACATTAACTATGATAACAACTGTTTTCATGGAGGATTATTGCCATTATAAACCTTATTTAACATCATAATGCCAACAATCATTCCCTACTTTTTCCTTGTCTTTCAAATAAAGTTAGTGTCTTCTATGATGCAGCACAGCAAACAGCACAGGCAAAACCTGAGGCCCTCAACTTTTAATTAAACCTTTCTGTTTGTTCGAGTACAAGAAGTATTGGACTTCGGCTCGAAGAAGAAGCCTCAATTAAACAGAACTCCACAAGCACCTTTTATCCTGGAGTAAGCAAAGGGAGAGAATTGTCTCCACCAGGCAATTTGGGTGGCACAAAAAGAACAGAGCTTTTCATGAGGAGGGGGTGTGCCATCCACCAGCTAGAGATTTCTACTGAAGCATTTGTTGTGGGGGTACAGAAACTGGAGGCCACCATACAATAGAGCTGATCCATATCTAACTGAAACTGCAAAGAAAAAGAGTTAGAAAGAAACAGTGCCATCACCTGCCATACATCAGACCAAGGCACTGCAGTTAATGCATCATATTGGAGGTGTTGCAAAGAATACATTCTGAAAGATGCAAAGAATTTGGCTTAGCACCTTATTCAGATAAAGCTCCCTTGTTTCAGACTGGCACCACCATCAGCTATGGAAACACAACACTGGGACTTTCTAAAGCATTGGCTTTCAACTTTTTCTCCATGTACAGATTCCTCCAAATTTTCCAGTGGGATGTGGATCCCAGCAGAGTGAACATACTTTCTGTCAAATGCTTGCCTTCTGACTGCATTTCATTTGCTTTGTAGAAATCACTGATGGGTCTATGCAGGTGGGCTGAGTTTCAGAGTTACCAGGTGCTGTCCACTTACACATTACTTTGCTTAGGAGACATGCAAAATACAGCGCCTTGAGTAAAAGATGGATAGCCTTTTTTTCCAGCATCTCCTCATGCATAAGATATGCTTGGCACTCGAAACAGGAAGTTCTGCTAGGAAAAAGATCCACTGTACGGTATTTGCTTTGCAGGGTGCAGGGAAGGCATCCAGCCACAGAGGCCATTAAAGATGGAAAGCAACCGGCAAAAGCTACAGATGCTAATGAGGTGCCATTATGGAATCTCTTCACGGTATTCAGAAACTACAACAAAAGGGATGATTTTTCTTTAGCAGCAAAGATAAGGTATCATAAGCATTACCCTGCAAAGATTGCAACCCAGTCTCTCAAGAAGATTCAAGAGCCCCAGCAACAATTAGGCCACTGAGGGCTCAAGAAGATAAGTCTAATTAAAATCCTTAGTGCAGAGATCAGTGACCTAACAATGCTTGATCTTGTCAGCTCTGCCACATCAGCCTCTATCTACTGGTGAAGGGCCATGAGGGAAGTAGAATGGATAGAGGCTGGCCATAGATTTGTTTTACAGGGTTGCAGGAAGGGAAAGGGGAATGTACAGTATCATCCATACACTGGAAATGAAGCAATCAGTGAACTTACAGAATCTAAATCTCAATTAGGCTTTGAAGTTTAAAAATGAAAAAGACCAAGATCAGATGGCTGAAACGTTTGTATCCAAGCCATATGATAAATGTGTTTAATAATAGTTGTACTTTAAACTTTGCTATCTCCTTCCACTTTAAGATCTCAAAAGGCTTTGCAAGCTTTAGAAATAAAGCCTCATAATACCTCTGCAAGGTCAGCACTATTATTCTCATTTCTAAAAGTGAAATAACTTGGCCAAGGTCATATACAGACAGTCAGTAGCAGAGCTGGGAATAAAACCTTCTTCTTTGCCTCTTAGCTGTGTATATTTAAGGTGATCTGCAAAGGAAAAATACTTGGGTATGTGCCCATTTTTTTCTTTTCATGTATATGATGAACAAAGAAGGTCTAAAGATTTTTCTAAGAGTTCGTATAAACTGGCCTGAAGGACAACAGTGGTACTTGAAACAGGAATGATGATAGAGATTTAATTTTTAAGTACTTTGAAATCTGCAGGAAAAAAGTGCTAAATTTAATGCTGGTTAATAAATAACAACAATAATGGTAATAATAATCATCTGTTGTAGCACTAGCAGAATAACTCCCTATGTGAGCACTGTATTTGAGAATAAAAGTAAGATGCCTCTGATACAATTACTCTACCTCATTTATGGCTATGCCACAGTGGTATAATTATAATTATTCCACTATAGTTCTACCAGTTCATTTCCCTGTGTACAATAAGCCCTAAGAGATTCTTTTTCTGCTTCCATTCAACATTTGAAATTTATATTCTTTTTACCCTAGACATCCTTTGATGAGTGGAAAATTCAGAAAACTACTGCATTCCAGGAGACCCAGGGGCACATCTACAGATAGCATTAAGTTGTTGTAACTTTGACTCTGTAGATAACCTGAGGATCTGCTTTTTAAAAAGTGAGAAGGAGGGATCTCCAAGAACACTGAGCTAGTTTTGTTTTAAACCACACTGACCTGGAATGAATGGGAAGCCATCAGAAGAACAGTTTTCTGGGGAAACAAACAGAAAATCCCCAAAACCCAAAAACCTTTCCTGCCCCCTCCAGCTGAGTGGACTGCATGAATGATGGCTGCCCAGGTGATCAACCTCTCTAATAACAGTCTGACATTCTGAATATGCCTGTTCACACTAACTAAAGCACCAACAAAGCACAACAAACTCAGTCTCCAATATTTTTCTTTTCCACACTAGATGAAAAGCCAAAGTATACCCACTTAAACAGGTGTCATATTTCATGCCAGACACCTAAATTGGAGCACCAGTTTTAGCACTCAAGAGGAAAAATCCTACCTTGTGAATCTGTAATGTCATTCACAGAACAGCCACCTTTTCACCCAGAAATTTTTACTTACTGGAGTGTGCTGACCACAGTCAGTGTAGGAAATCTAACAAAGTTGTATGATATACCTCTATCCCTACCTTTGGCTCCTATTTTATGGCTTAACTTCCTCTAGTACACCTGGCCTTAGGTCACTATTAAGAGATACAGCCACTAGACTGCACAAACCATGGCTGCTCAGGTGATTAACTGCATTCCCATAGTGAAGGAAGCCTCCTCGACTGTGGCTTTATTTTTGCGCAAGGCAAAATTGAAGACTGGTGGGAAGGCTGCTAAATAACAACTCTGGAAAAACAGTACAGCTTAGATCTTTGTTGTCATCTGTTCAGACTTCAGCAGTCACACTTCTGCTGTACAATTCTGCATCTGTAATTGCACACTGTGTCCTTTCCATGTGATTTGCAGAGCTTTGCATTGTTAATGCTCACCTAATAATAAAAAATGGCGACAAAATCCCTTGAGAAGCCTTGTTATAGGAGGTTGCTAAGACCGCTAGAAAAACATTTCCCATGAATTTCTGAGACTAGACAGAAGCACGTACATGTTTTCTGAAATGCAGGTAAAAAAGACTTGCTGCTTTAGGATATCCATGTTGTGCCAGTGATTTCCACTAGGTCACTGCATTTTAAGCACATAGTTGAGGCAGCAGGAATTAGAGATAATCAAAAAAGTTGACATACTTGAAACACAAGCAAGAAAGGGCAAGGCACATCCACTTTACAGGTGCTGCTTAGGAAAGATCTCTAGCACCATTAGCAGAAGTTGTATCCTGGAGGCTCTGGCACCACCACCATGACAGCACAACACCCACAAATGTCTTTCATAACAGAATGCTTTGTTGACAGCCTGCCTTTGAAGAGCTAGATGCTCACTGTATCTTGGTGCCACATGGGTTCACACTGTTGGCACAAGGGACATAGGGAGTGCAGACCCACAAGCAAACAATTGCAAGTGAATGGAATGGAAATGTGTGAGCTGGTCAATGTATGAGGAAACTTGCTACTGATGGAAAACGTGGTTGCCAAATGCTGCTAACGGCACAGAGTAACTGTACTACTGCTATTCGAGGAGCTAGTAACTGGATCACTCTTCCTCTATTATTAGCTAAATCTCCAGGAGTGGAGGAAAAATGTCAGACTTTTGAAGGTTATTACATAGACATCTCTCTGATAATAGCAGAGCTATTAACAATGCCATGTTTCTGTCTTATTGTGATCAGTAGGACAGTGTTGTACACTCAGTGTGCATTTTGCCAACCCACTGCACACAGCAGATTTAGTACTAAGAAATCAGCTCATTGAAAGTCTCAGGCCTTTTTCAGAAAGCTCACACTGCTGCTGCTGGGAGCCATCCCACATGGTGCAAAGCACTGGCATCAATCTACCAGAAGAAGGAGAAGGAAGGGGATCATCCATTCAACATGCATGAAGCACCAAGTGGCCATCAGAGAAAAAAAGACTTCTACAGTCATAACTAACCTGCAGTGGATTTGAGCTAATGACCAAGAACTAAATTCATACTCTGTATCTGGCACTGATCCCTTTGCCAAGACAGCAATTCTTTCTCAGGCGTGCATTTGATCCAGAAGGCCTCTGGATGATAAAGATGATGGCATTCCTAAACTAAAAGCAGCAACATGCTGATTCCCACTTGCTGTGAGGGTCAGGTGGTGAATGAGCAGGAACACAGACAGAAACATCTTCGTGATGGAGTTAGTTCCCTAGAAGGAGTTTGATCTGGATATCAAAGAAGAGGGGAGGGTGGATAAAAGAGGTCCAAGCAAAATACAGCCAGTGTGTTAACCAAGCTTCTTTTCAGCACGCTCCTAAGGAGGGAGGTCTCTTTCAAGAGGAGAAGATGAACCAAAAGACAACATTTACTGAATCAAATCATAGCATCTACTTTAACAAAGACATTTGAGCACAAATAGTTTGCAACACGACCCACTTAAAAAGACTATGGAGAGAGGAAACAGCAACAAGCCAGTAAGAACCCAGATGCATAACATTCCTTTGCCGAGGGCTCTGCTGGCTGGGTAGGATGCTCCCCACTGCAGTTCCAAAGACTGTGAACTCACCACTGAATCAAAGGGTTGATGCTGTTTCATCTTTCTTCTAAACATCTCCTCAAAAGATGCAGCTTTTCCCAACACGGAAACATGGTCTTTCACCTCTACATCAGGATTGACAATGTGCAGGTAATACTGGAGAAGTTTTCTATCCAGCTTTGATCCCAAAGCAAAACAACTGCCCCACACCATGTATGCTGTTCCTTTTAATCCTCCAGGGCCATCACGTAATGGGCACAAACTTGAACATAGGAAGTTCCATCTAAACATGAGGAGGAACTTTACTTTGAGGGTGGCAGAGCACTGGAACAGGCTGCCCAGAGAGGTGGTGGAGTCTCTGACTCTGGAGACATTCAAAACCTGCCTGGACACCGTCCTGTGCAGCCTGCTTTAGGTGTCCCTGCTCTGGCAGGGGGGTTGGACTAGATGATCTCCAGAGGTCCCTTCCAACCCCTGTGATTCTGTGATCACTACCCCTCTGTTAGGACAGAAAGAAGAGCTTTGCCTGTGTTCTAGGTTTTTATATGCTGGGCACCATCCCAGTGAAAACAGTGGAGATGCACTGTCGTCTGGTACACTGAAACCAACACTCTCTCTCTGGCCCTGGTGTCTTTATTCCAGCACAGAAATGCGGTACTGCTACCTGTGCCAGTGTTCCCTGAGACAGAACTACAGTCATGCAGAGATCCATCCCTTCAGCTAGAAATTTTGATTTCAGATGGCAGGAAGGTGGAAGTTTTTTTACTCAGTAGTAATAGTTTCTACCTAAAGCTGCTGCAATAAGCATGCTCTCTATCCCCACAGCACCTTCCTTCAACTTTCCCCCAGGGAAAAAGGGTTGAGATTTTTAGAAAGGGGAAGGGACAACTAGAGATGGATAGGAAAAGCAGGTTAACTGGTAGGGAGATATTTGTAACCAGTGGGAAAGGAAAGTGGTAGTTAAAGTGTGTTGGAAAATAAAAGATATTCAAACATTTTAATCCTGTGGCATCTGTAAACATGCATTTAATTTGCCCATTAATTTATTTTTAGTCTTTCCTGAAGAAAAGGAAACATTGTGAGAGAGGAAGGACAGGAATTTTTTGCTTCTACAACTGTGAAGGCTTTCTAAATTTTGAAAAGCGATTGCAGTGTAGGCAGGATTTTGTCTCCCTTGCCTTGAGGGACTGAATTCCTCCTTAAAGACACAGAGTGAACAGTCACCATACAGACCTGCTCCCAGACATTACCTCTAAATCTGGCTTCATCTTTCATTTGAAGAATTGTTTCTGGTACAGTCAGTGCAGCTGTATGTCTTCATTCAATTCCTGGTCACTGTGCTTGGACACCAAGTGATGGTGTTAAATCATCAGTAGAAACCAAAGTATTTTGAGAAATGTGGAAAGAGTTACTAGCAATGTGGACTAAGGCTTAGCAAGACTCATTTCGCCTGCTCAACTAAACTCCAAAATAGGTGAAAAGTATCAAACTAGACATTAAAAAAAAACCCCCAAACACAAACAAAGAGAAGCAGCTGCCAATACAATGAGATCTACTTCCTATAATTAATCTTCAGAGCACCCATTTCCTCGCATGGATTTATTTTTCTGGGGGAAGGGCCATTAGAACATCACTGCCAGGAAATGTCAGAGACGTCACTTAAGGTGTTGATGTTTTAATCAACATAATACCCAGCCCTCCATAAACAACCATTGTCACAGCAACATCGGCTTGAAGCACCTTTTCCTTTCACATGACATTCCCCACTGGGATTATGCATTGCCCCACCTTACTTCACAGCCTGAGGTTTTCACATAGTCCCCTTGATTTTTTTATTAGTGCATGGTGAGACAGAGGCTTGATTTCAAGGAGCACAAGGCAGACCTGCCACATTCAGTTCTGTTTCCTCCTCTCCCCCTGTGGAAGTAGGTTTGTGTGGATGACTTTACGCTACTTGAATGTTCCCCTAGGGAAGACAACTCCTCAGCCAGCTGCTGAAGTTAGTTTCCTGACAGCACAAACAAGAAGGAGCAAGGCAGGGGATCCAGCCCTGTAAACAGCATGAGATACCATATGAAATGTATTTTATGCTTACTGTCTGGGCAGACACTTCATAGTGGGATACAGGCATCCAATACAATCTTCAGTAGATGTACTGGCCTATTTTGCCCTGAGAAGCAAGGAAGAGTGGAAACACAGCTTTTGAACAGGCAGTTTGGGTTTATCCAGAGGTTACAGAACAGGAAACGAGTAATTTTTTTTCTTTCTCATAATGGTCTGTGATTTGACCAACACAGTGGAACTGTGCAATATCTAAATTAAATTCTTATTGAAGACAACCTTACTTCAAGCTAAACTTCTCTTTCCTTTCTCTATCTTCTAATTTCCAGAGCAGATAGAATGAACGCTGATGATCAATGCAGTTCAGCCTAAGTTCAGCACAGAGGCAGTTCCACGCAGGAGACTAACTAAGCAAATCCAAAAGACCACCGTGCAACACACTTTGTCAGGAGACAGCCAAAAAGGCAGCTGTGGAGTTCAGTGTACAGGCTATTCCCTCAGATAATGTAAACTCAAACTTATTTGTCTGTGATGTTGCACCTTTTGCCCTTTCCAGATTAAAATCAGGACAATGTTGCCCTTTTTCTTGTCCTTCTCCCCATTTTCTATTTTCTAAAATGAAATGAGCAAAACAAGGACAATCACAAATTAATGGGGAAAAAAGAAACAGAGCAGAACACGGTAGATTATACAGTTAGATAGGACAAGGTATAGCAAAAACAGAGATGGACAGCACCCACTTTTACCCCCAAACTGCTCCTCAGTTTTACAGGTAACCACAGTGTATCAGCATCATTCACCTCTACTCTACACAAATCACTGCACTGTAACCATTTTTATACCTGCAGCTGAGCCTCTACCAATCCTTCTTTTGGTGACAGCTTCTGAAAGTTCTTCTGGTTTTTGGTTTCCCTTTAGGGACATGCACAACACCCTTGAAGCCAGTGTTCCATCATGCTTCTTCCAGCATCAGATGTTACCACAGAATAAACTAAGGAGCAGGAAACCTCAACTGACTAGACAGAGACCTTATTGTATCTGTTGCAATGCTAGAAATACTTCACATATGCTGTGATGATAATGGTGTTTTGCTACAAGATCAGGGCAGCATAACAGCTTTCATACGTCACCTATTTAACACTTCCAACATGTGGTATTTTTATAGTCACTGAAAAAAAATACAGCGGTAATTTGGAACACAGTCCAAAAGATGAAGGATCTCGATTTAATATCTAGTAGTGACTCCCTGAGGCACAAGCTGGTTATATGGTGTAAATGAACCATGATAGAAAGATCTTGCTCCAAAGATCAGTGATGCTGAGACAACAGTGAACAAACAGCTGCACAGGGCAATCATGAATCAAAGAACGAAAAAAATATTTTTTTTTCAGAAGCCAAAAGGGCTTCCATTTCAGTCCTAAACTGTTCTAGGAAAGAGAAAAGACAGTCATGGTGCTTGCTTCAGGAAATCAAAGACTGAACTTAGAGTTAAGCAAGGAAATTGTTTTGATAATTGTTCATGATTTGAAACACTTGTAAGAAAGATGGAGGCATCCCATTGGGGAAAGGTCTGGAGAGAGGAAGATTTTCCCTCAGTTGAGGAGGACTGGGTTAGAGACCACTTGGCCAAGCTGGACATCCATAAGTCCATGGGCCCTGATGGGATGCACCCGTGAGTGCTGAGAGAGCTGGCAGATGCTATTGCTAGACCACTCTCCATCATCTTTAGAAGGTCATGGGGAACAGGAGAGGTGCCGGAGGACTGGAAGAAGGCCGACATCGCTCCAATCTTCAAAAAGGGCAAGAAGGAGGACCCAGGGAACTACAGGCCGGTTAGTCTCACCTCTGTCCCTGGGAAGGTAATGGAGTGACTTGTTCTGGATGTCATCTCCAAACATGTTGAAGAACAGGAAGTTATTGGAAGTGGTCAACATGGATTTACCAAGGGTGAATCATGCTTGACCAATCTGATAGCCTTCTATGATGTTATAACTGGTTGGCTGGATGAGGGGTGAGCAGTAGATGTCATCTACCTTGACTTCAGCAAGGCTTTTGACACTGTCTCCCATGACACCCTCATTAGGAAGCTGAGGAAGTGTGGGCTAGATGAGGAGACAGCGAGGTGGATTGAGAGCTGGCTGTGTGACAGAACTCAGAGGGTTGTGATTAATGGAGCAGGTCAAGTTGGAGGCCTGTAACCAGTGGTGTCCCCCAGGGGTCAATACTCGATCCAATCTTGTTCAATATATTCATCAACGACCTGGACGAGGGGACAGAGTGTATCCTCAGCAAGTTCGCTGATGATACCAAACTGGGAGGGGTGGCTGACACTCCAGAGGGCCACGCTGCCATCCAGCGTGACCTGGACAGGCTGGAGTGCTGGGCAGAGAAGAACCTCATGAGGTTCAACAAGAGCAAATGTAGGGTCCTGCACCCAGGGAGGAAGAATGC
Source organism: Burhinus oedicnemus (assembly GCA_008921705.1). Taxonomy (NCBI): domain Eukaryota; kingdom Metazoa; phylum Chordata; class Aves; order Charadriiformes; family Burhinidae; genus Burhinus; species Burhinus oedicnemus. The sequence continues at coordinate 322,490 of VFFE01007490.1, forward strand.
TAGGCACCAATATAGGTTAGGGGTGGACCTGCTGGAAAGCAGTTCTGAGGAGAAGGATCTGGGGGTCCTGGTAGATAGTAAATTATCCATGAGCCAGCAATGTGCCCTTGTTACCAGGAAGGCCAGTGGAATCCTGGGCTGCACAGGGAAGAGTGTGGCCAGTAGGTCGAGGGAGGTCATTCTCCCCCTCTACTTGGTGCTGGTGAGGCCACAACTGGAATACTGTGTCCAGTTCTGGGCTCCCCAGCTCAAGCGGGACAGGAAACTACTGGAGAGAGTCCAGCGTAGGGCAACAAAGATGACTGGGGGATTGGAGCACCTCCCTCAAGAGGAAAGGCTGAAAGAGCTGGGACTCTTTAGCCTGGAGAAGAGAAGGCTGAAGGGTGGGTTGAAGGAGGATGGAGGCAGACTCTTTTCAGTGGTTCCCAGTGACAGGACAAGGGGCAACGGGCGCAAGCTGGAACATAGGAAGTTCCATTCAAACACAAGAAAAAACTTCTTTATGGTTAGGGTGACAGAGCACTGGAACAGGCTGCCCAGGGAGGTTGTGGATTCTCCTTCTCTGGAGATTTTCAAGACCTGCCTGGATGCAGTCCTGAGTAATGTGCTGTAGACATTCCTGCGTCAGCAGGGGAGTTGGACTAGATGATCTCTAGAGGTCCCTTCCAACTCTGAAAATTCTGTGATTATGTGATCCCCAAAGTTCATTAGCTTCTCAAGCAGTGTATACCCCAGGCCTAGGTTTGCCAGTGAACCACCCCTCAGTAATGGAGAAGGCTTCAGGTGTGCATCCTACACTGTCTCCTTTGAACTGCAAGGAGCCCACCAGCTCCAAGCCCTGCTCCCCTCTTTCAGAAAGCCTATAGTACATAAGGAAATACCACTCTGGTCAGTCATGATCAACAGACCTTTCCTCTTTAGATCTCTTTTTTCCTGTCCTTCCATTTGAGGTTTTCTTTCTTTCTTTCTTCTTTCTTTCTTTCTCTTTCTTTCTTTCTTTCTTTCTTTCTTTCTTTCTTTCTTTCTTTCTTTCTTTTCTTTCTCTCTTTCTCTCTTTCTTTCTCTCTTTCTCTCTCTCTCTCTTTCTTTCTCTCTCTCTCTCTTTCTCTCTTTCTCTCTTTCTCTTTTTCTTTCTCTCTTTCTCTCTTTTTTCTTTCTCTCTCTCTTTCTCTCTTTCTCTCTCTCTCTTTCTCTTTCTTTCTTTATCTCTTTCTTTCTTTCTCTCTTTCTCTCTTTCTTTCTTTCTTTCTCTCTTTCTTTCTTTCTCTCTCTCTTTCTCTCTCTTTCTCTCTCTCTCTTTCTTTCTTTCTTTCTTTCTCTTTCTGTCTCTTTCTCTCTTTCTCTCTCTCTCTCTTTCCTTCTTTCTTTCTCTCTTTCTCTCTTTCTCTCTTTCTTTCTATATATGAAGGCAATATTTACAACCAAGGCAGTGCTGAGTAAGATGCAGTGATTATGGCTGATTTTATCACAGCCGTATTACTTAGCTGCAAGGTGAAGCGCTGTGCTAAAATGGATCATGAATCCCTGAAATTGACTATCCGTCACCTTTATAATCCTGATGGAAAGGCAGGTCAGATCAGGCCTGACAACTTCCCATGCAAACGAGACTACAACAGTGACGTCTGCTTGCCTCAAGGCATTTATTTGTCTGGACTAGAGAAAGAGGGAGGGAGAGGAGAAACCAACTACTCCAACTGCCTCTGCAGGAATCAAGTGTAAGTAGAGAAGCCTAAATGTGTGCACAGAAATACTGCTAGGAGTATTGGATGGAGTATTACAAGCAGCTAAGAATCAGGATTGCAGCATGAAGGCTTTCCCCTAGGCTGAAGAATAGATTTCAGTTTCAAAGTTAGAAAAATAAAATAACACCTTCTCAGTGGGAGTTTGTGGCATCAGATGAAATCTAAAAATGGGGAAGACTTTCAAATGTCTGAAGAGTCTAGTCATACCTCCTTCAAATTCAGTGTGAGAGCCTTTCTCACAGTCAGTTTAAAAATCTGTCTGCAAGTTTGGAGACCGAATTCATCAGGGTATTATTGCTGGCCATTATTACATGTGGCCTCTCCACAACAAAACCCACAGAGTGACGGCAGTGTCATATCTCACAGGGGGGTATTTATTTGCAGACAATCAGCACAGTTGATCAGAAAATTGCTAAGTTATCCCAGTGTATCTTCTTGACTGGCATATAGCCACATGCAAGAGGGACTCTCTAGGACAAAAGACTAACTAGCACGTTATTCTTTCAAATGAGATTGATGTGCTGCTTTTGGTAAACCCAGAGCAACCATCTTCTTAAGGCAAGACTTGTTGTGAAGTATAAATGCAAGTGTCTCATTCATACACCTTCCAGGTTTGGGTGTATCTCAGTACCACCAAACACTAAGGATGGTGCTTGTTCTCGGTGTCTATGTTCTACTCCCAGCATGGTTTCTTACACGTTAGGCAGCCTAGACATAGTCATCAATATTACTGTACCTTATTCCTTCCTGTGCAAAAAGAGGATAACACTATGTATGTCACAGAGCTACTACACACTTGTTGTCAAAAGTGGGGTAGATTCTTTGAGATCTACAGATAGACAGTGTTAAAGAAGGGCAAAGACTACTTACATCTTGCTCTTCTCACCTGTCCTTTCTTCCCCTTTCCTCTAGTGCCTCTCCTGGGTAAGTCATATCCCAGCTAAACCTCTTAGTGAGTGATTACATTAGAGATAGTGCTAATTACCAAATGTCATCTGCAGGGTACAATCTTATCAACACCCCACACTTCCTCCCCTGAGGTAAGGGGGCTTGATCCATTTCATAAAAGTATCCTAGTTATCTGCTCTAACAAGCTCCATTCCCTCAGGCTTGAAGGTGGCTGTTTTCCCCTGTCGGAAGTACAGATTCAAAGCTTTTCTGCTAGCACCTCTTGCAAGGAGGAGGGTTTTCCCCAGCAACAGACTGGTGGATATTATCCTTTGTGTATAAAAGGAGCCAGTCGGTTCCCAAGGTGCTGTGTTTCAGATAACACGCTCATACGCTTTTCCCCTCACACACCATGCAGCAAGCAGTGCAGTTCTATCACCTACCATAGGGCAGAGCAACTCAGTATCTGCCCTGCAGCTGCGAACCCTGAGTTTTGAACATGGGGTAAGAAAGGGACTGCAGAAATGGGTAGGTTTAGGGCAAGAAAGCCCATAAATGCTTCGGTAAGGCAACTAAATCACAACTCTAATACTGCCCGGTATTTTATTTCTAGAACCTCCATCTGACGGAACTCTGCCAATGCCGTGCTCTTCTGCCCTTTAGCAGTCCCTGCTAGCCCAGTTTGCTGCTCACTCCACATTTCTGACGAAGTAGATGACACGCAGTGCCTCCATCTAACACACTTTGGAGCTGGGTGCCCACTACCCAGAAGTTCATAGTTACTGCCAGAGGAAATGGCTACAAATACCCTGAAAGAAATAAAAGTAATGACTCTTTTGACATGTTTCCCAGTTGGACTCAGGCCTCTAAAGGATTAACAACATAATACGGGGTAGGCACAGTGGCCCTGTGGTTTTGGTTACAGCACCACTAGTTCTCAAGGTTTTAACAGGCTAATTCCATCTTGGACTATTATCCAGAAAGCAGTTTGCTCCCTTATTAGTAGATACTTTGGTTGTATTCTTTCTGGAGGTTTGGTTATTTTCATGTTTGAAGGTTGTTAGTGTTTTTTTTAAATATAATTTGTGTGCATATTACTCACTGTCCCTGGAATTCATTTTGTTCCCTGCTAATGAAACCTCTGCGTCGCTAACAAAGCAGAAAATAAAAAAGGTAAATAGCACTCTCCAGAAACAATTTGTTTCTTGTTTTGTAAATTCTTGCTGAACAGCATCTCAGGGAATTTTCAGCCCAATAAGAGAAGAGAGAAACACAAGGTGATTGAGAAGGAGGTGAACGAAGGGGCTCCAAATGCAGTTAGTTGATCTGGAAAGGAAATAATAATTATAGTCACACTGTAGACAAATAGGTACCCAGACAGGTGCACCTGGAAAACTCCAGAAAGGAACTGAGCACAGGCAAGCCATGTGATTGAGTAGAAACCACTGGTGGCAGAGACATTTGAAGGGAAGATTAGTTTTCTCACGTTTAACCCTTTGGAGCTATGCCAAAAGTCAGCTGCCCTCGCCAGAGTCCAGACTCAAAAAACAGAACAGGACACAGAAAATTAATGAGTAATCCTGTTCTGCAAAAACACAGTGACATAAGGTAGGTACAGCCTGCATCTGGTGGCATTACTGTCAGTGAACGTGAAACAAGGAAGATGAAACTTAGGAAGAGGTGATGCTGTTTTTTCCTAGAATGTGAGCTGCTACAACCTGCTAGAGAGAAGCAAAAGATTTTCTACAAAATGTAGTTTCTTTCTCACATAGGAGAGCCACTACGTTCATTTTCCTACATCTGAATATGAGTCACAAGGCTAAAGTTTTCCAAAAAAATAGGACTGTTGAAGAGATTTTCAAGTTCATATTGAAGCTCCTAAATTAATGGCTTGCAATCGAGAAGAGCTGAACTTTCAGCTGCTTCCACTGATTTTACTGTCTGACATTCAGATCTTAAACTCTCTAATCAAAGCAGAGAGGTAAAAACAATATCATAGGGCAGGAAGGGAGAAGATCTTGCATCCTTCCACCTGTATAGTCAAGTAATATGCTATCTCTGTGCCTTCTTGCTTGGGAACCAATAACAGAAATTAGTACCCTTCCTGGAAAAACAAACCAACCAACCTTAGATTCAGCCAGAGAGAAATGCATTGAAAAACAGGACTGATTTTGAAGATGACTCAGTTGTTAAAAGTAGCTAAGGGAATTAGGGCCACGTGACTTTTGGCCATCTAAGTCTCTTAGCCACCTTTAAAAATGCATGCATCGTGCTCCACACATGAACACACCTTTGTGCTATCACTCACTGGATTACTGGACCAGCCTTTGTACGGAAGATTAAATACAAACTGCTCTACTGCTAAACCGTATTTATTGAGCTTTAACCACCATGTAATTTATACATCTCTTCTTGCAGAGTTGGAAAAACTCCATCAACAATAATAACAGCAACACTCAATTTCAATTGGTACATTTTTAACCTACAATAACCAACCTGTTATAACTACAAAGAGCTCTTTAGAAGTTATGCAAGGTATTAATTGAGCTGCTAGGAGACCACGCAGGTTGGTTTTGTAGTAACTCTGCAGTAAAAAAGAACGCAGCAACCAGAAAAATCCTGGCAAGATAGCAGTACCATCTCAGGAGATGATTGCTGCAGCTGTACTAGTTATTTACATGAAGTCAATTCCGAGTGATTATTAAGAACATGAGGTTTATCGTGTAATATAAAAGGCCAACTCATTATGTCCACACAAGTTACAGCTTAAATGGCAAACCTCAATAATTCAGTTTTTCTAACAGCAGCTTGGGATTTAATCGCTGCACAATAACTGCATTAATTCTGAATTAATTTCTTAATGGAGATGTAATTGTCTTGGGCTTCATCTAAGGGGCCAAAATCTGCTCTCACCAGCATAAATCCAGTGGAACTTCATGTAAGAGAGTGGGATGATTTCAACATAAAGAAACTTGAAGTCAACAGGCAGCTGAGTTTTACACTTGTATCAGAAAAAAACAGTATGGCGCAACCATCATTTGTGCTTTTTCACTTTCGGTCCCAAATGACCCTTGTTTGCCTGGGCAAAGTCCATACAAGTACTAAACACACAAACAATATCACCTCTATTTCCTACTATTATTATAATCATTCATTTGTAAGACATACTTCATCCCAAAGGGCTGCAAAGCATTTTACTGCAGAGAAAACATTTCATTTAATACCAAAATGCTTTCAGGTCTGGGGTAAAGAAACTAGCTCATATAGATGGAGGAGCTAAAAAGGTAGACAGCCACGTTTCCATTTGGCTAAGACATTCAAGCCAACACCTCCAAGTACTACAATAATGCCTGTATGAACAATTGAAGGAAAATGGCTTCAGAAGGTATTCACAAGAACTCGGATACTATTGTGGCAGGCACCCTGGAAATCCTTAAGACAGAACTGAAATTGCTGGGAACAAAAAAGTGATCACTGCTGCAGTCATCTTATAATATGGAAGAAAATGGTGATGGCAAGAAACTGATGTTGTAGGAAGAATGCCTAGATATCATCAACAATGACTGATGAAACAGATACATGTTAGATCTTCCAGTTGCCCGCTCCAGTCGATGAACTGGTGGTAAGAAGAAAAGTTGAGAACACAAAAAGCAGCAAGACAGTAAGTCATCTGGAGTAATCAGTGAGGCAGCTAGAAGTTACCGTGACAACACTGCAAGTCACACAGGAGATTTGAGTCTACTGACTGCTGGAGGCTGAATTCTAGGCCTGGAAGTCCTGCAGCTGCAAGGAGGTCTTTCAGGCTCATCCCTTTCAAGGCCATACCAAGGAAGAACAGTAACACCTTCTACAATTCTAGTCAGCCAAGGTAACTTGCAAATTTGACATGTGACAGCATGTAAACCCAATTGAGAATACACAAACAAATACAGCCCACAATGCCTCTACTTCAGTTTAAGACATGTCATCTCCCGTTGTATACAAATACACCTTTTTCTTGTTGCAAGCAGGCAGAAAGAATTTTTTTGGTATGTGTTGAACATTTTCCTACCAGCACCACAGCAGCCGCATGTCAATTTTCCATCTATTTTACATCTATTCACACCACCAATGACACAAAACGACCGACAGCTTCTCTAATGTTTGGTTTGATATTTATCAAATGAGAAGAGCAGTCACAAACTGCATCCTGCTAAAACATCACGCACTTGCTTGCCTGCTCCTTGAGGAACTCCTCTAGAAACACTGCTGTGACACAACCTTGCAGGCATCTCATACTACTGTGTGATGCTATGAACTGTCATGCCACAGGGTGCCAGTGGCACAGGTGTAGTGCACTAGGAGTCAGTGTTTTAAACAAATCCAGGAACACTGCTTAGTCAGCTCTAGTTTCTCTTCAAGTCTATATGCAATGTTTACCCTCTTTGCGTAAGCATGACAAGAACTTCCAACAACTGAAAACATCCCGTAGACTCAAGACCTGTATTGACTTGAAATATGGAGATGGTTAGTAGGAAGCAGACCAAGCAGAAGTCATTCTCTTCATATTAAGAGGAAAACAGTATACAGACAAAAGAACTGTTTTTAAAAGCCTGTCCCACCTTTCACTTTTTGATATATTCCTTTGCACGTCAGTAACACAAGGCATATACAAGCAAATATATATTCACTACTGTTTTTGTAAAAAAAAAAAAAAAAAAAGGAAAAGCATAAAAAGAAGTGCTCCACAATGACTGTTCCTCCTCTAGTGACAGGGAGGCCTCAATAGAAAATGTACGTAATGTGAGCAAGGCAGTCAGCATCAGAAGTTGTATTAAGAGACAGGAGTCCCTGGTCTTTGTATGCCAAAAAAGGATGCTATCTTGCAGGTCAGTGAGCTGACCCTCCTTATGGATAAAGGTCATGATGAAGTTTGGCCGATCAATCATCAAAACTGTCAGAGATAATGGAAAAAACTGCCAGAACAGTTTTCATTCCAATTTTTTATCAAAATCAGACCTCTCTATGGAAATTGTCAACTTCAACGAAATGTTTGATGGCTAAACATTCAAGCGTTTCATTGCGATAATCTCAGAACATTTTGTTTTGATCCATTCTTTTGATTTTTATTTCATATTAATATTTCATCTAATCTATTGCTCTCTATCAGATGCATGTGGATTATTACTTACTTACTAGTTTAATACAATAAAAAAGTCAAAGTAAAGAAAACAAATGAAAATAGTGAGAGTTTAAATAAATTAAAAAATCCAATTGTCCTTAATGAAAAAGGCTTCACAGAAACAGTGTTGACCTGCTGTGAGAGAGCTGGAGATGATGGCGTCCTCTCTATTCATCAGAGTATGGAACAGGGATTTTGACTATAGTGTGAAAGAGCTGTTCTGCCTGTTTACTTGGATGCCAAAGTATGTGCAGTGTGTTCTAAACATTGAAAACATTGTTTGTCCTATGACTCTAAGGTAGAAAATGGCTTCACTGTATACCTTCGAGATCAAAAAACTTCTCCATTGTGAGAAAGTTGAGCTCTAAACTCAGAATTCATCTCTCAATTTATCTACACAGGCAAAAGTTCTATCATCCACAGTATAACAGCACTGGCAGTCTAGTCATCATAAGCTCTTCTGGCCATTGCATAATACGTGCCAGGCCAACTGGGGAAGGAAATAAAGCTTAGAGGAAGAAAGGAAAATATAACTTAGCTATACCTTAGGAAACAAAAAAAAAAAAAAAAAGGAATTTGTTAAGAGAATTTGCTGCTATAGTCTGGCATTTTGTGGTATCACAGACATTTGCCTGTGGTATCCTGATTCCCTGGCATGCAAGATGCAGTGTAATTCACACGTTAGGGCCGATTTTCCAAAAGCAAGTGACAGACCAAAGACTCATTCGTGGTTCAGTATGTCACTGGATTCAGCAAATTTTCTGTCTTTGGGTCCTTATACCACGTCCATCACTACAGTATCTCAGCAGCTGATGGTGTTCATCAGACACAAAATCACTGAGCAGCCAAGATGAGAAAAAACAGTGGCCAAAACTGGGTTCTTAAATTCACACTTTGGCAGAGGAACAAGTAGTATGACCCTCCACACCGAAAGACCAAAAATGATCAGGCAAAATCCAATGAGCATGCCATGCCAAATCTCCACAATTACTTATGAATGCACCCTATCCATAACTACAGATCTAAGCCAAAGTACTGGGTTCAGAACCAGTAAAAATCCCTGATCTATGAAACTATTAGTGTTGGGTCTGGATGGTACAACAGACTTTTCTGGACTTCAGAGCTATGAATCTGTAAAATTACAAAAAAGTAGTACATACTTCAACTAAAATTACCCTGCATGTTTCAAACTGCAGTAATCTACAGACACATGCTAAGCAACACCCACACATTGGCAGCAGAACACCCCAAGCACTTCTGCACATTGAGGCAGAGGATGAAATAGATGCACTTTCGGGATCTCTCTAAACTTTTTCTCTGTAATCCTACAAAACTTGCACAAACTAACAAACTAGCAACGAGGGATCTTTCAAACTGCTTGCCTGAAGGGATCCACCTGGACCAACCTGATGGAAAGTGCCACCATTCACAGGAAAACATTCTATAGAAAATGTTCTTTTTGCAAACATATATTAATAAATGAAAGCTGGTACAAGTCTCTTGCTCTCCCCCAACTTTGCACATAGGAGCCACTGGGGTTATTACCGGCTCATCAAATATTCCATTAAGACTGACAGTCCGAAAAGAGAAGTGCCATTTGCGCAAGTTCTCGCCGAGCTCCAGCAGCCCTCTCTGTCAGTGTCATGGCTGGACTAAGATTCTGTAGTGAGCAAAAATGAAGTCAGAACCTCTTTAATATATAATTAGCAATAAGAGGAGTGTGAGGGCATCTGAATAATACATCTCATGGTCAGACAAAGCAGTAGGAGCCAACAGAGAAAAAGACTAAGTCGTCAAGGGGGCAAAGATCAGAGAAAAAATGAGACTTACGTCCCTATGTGAAGGGAGAGGTCCAGTTATAAGCTGATAAATAGTAAGAATAGTGCTTTGCATTCATAGAATGCTTTGCTTCAAAGATTTCCAAAATGGAACTCAAAGGCTGGTGAGAATTATTGTTCCCTTATTATAGTAGAAGAAATAGAAATCCACAGGGAGAACATGACGTCTCCAAGGGCACTTCAGGGTGTGAGTAGCAGAGCTGCAAATACAGCCCATTCTCTAATGGCTGGAGCAATTGGCCTTTCTCATCCTATCCCTGATAGTGTGCACAGACAGGGAGATAAAGCACAATACCGCTGAGTTTCCCCATAAACCAGATTAAAAATGGGTGTTTGGTGTTTATGCTAACTTTACTGGTGCCAGGTTAGCCTAAGGCTACACTGGCAAATGTTATACTCACAATGCCTGAGAAATGCAGAGAAAAATGAGAGCATGGAAACGATTCAGTGCTAATACTGAGCTCTGAATCCCTGTTTCCAGCACCTCAAAATACACGTGATTTTCTCTTGCATTTTGGTTCATATTCCTCATTATAATCACTGTCTTGCTTTTTTTTAATTTATAGAAGTACCTAGGATTGCAGATCAGGGTTTGTTTAGAGATGTCAGTTTAGTATCTACAGCATTTGCAAACAATCATAGAATCGTAGAATGGTTTAGGTTGGAAAGGACCTTAAAGATCATCTAGTTCCAACCCCCTTGCCATGGGCAAGGACACCTCCTGCTAGACCTCGTTGCTCAAAGCCCCATCCAACCTGGCATTGAACAATTCCAGGGATGGGGCCTCCACAGCTTCCCTGGGCAACCTGTCCCAGTGCCTCACCACCCTCAGAGTGAAAAATTTCTTTCTAATATCTATTCTAAATCTACCCTCTTCCAGTTTGAAGCCATTACCCCTCGTCCTGTCACTTCATGCCCTTGTAAAAAGTCCCTCTCCAGCTTTCTTGTAGGCCCCTTTCAGATACTGGAAGGCTGCTACAAGGTCTCCCCGGAGCCTTCTCTTCTCCAGGCTGAACACCCCATCTCTCTCAGCCTGTTCTCATAGCAGAGGTGCTCCAGCCCTCTGATGATCTTTGTGGCCCTCCTCTGGACCCGCTCCAACAGGTCCATGTCCTTCTTATATCGGGGGCTCCAGAGCTGGACACAGCATTCCAGGTGCGATCTTACGAGAGATGAGTAGAGGGGGAGAATCACCTCCTTTGATCTGCTGGCCACAATCGCATAGATGAAATAACCTCTCATTTTTTGGCAGAGCAGCTCATCTGACCGTGACACATTGCAGTCAATTTTTACCTGGGTGTAAAGTACCTATCCAGCAATGCATCCATCATATCTGCTTCCCTAGGACCTTCCCCATCCCCATACAGCAACCCTTTTCCGTTCCTGCAGCAGCAGTACATGGGAAGGATCACGGTGCCTGACAAGAAATTTCCAGCTGAGAACCACCGTAGAAAGAGCGAAAGAAGTGTTGGGCCAAGGAGTTAAGAGGTGGAATTGAAGATGCTCCCCCTAAAATAAAGCCTCCATACTAAATAAAGTAAAAAAAGATGCGCACACAAAAACCCCTTCAGCTCCTCATTTAAAGGTAAAGCAGCTAAAAAGCAGCATGGCCTGCAGCTGGAGCAGAGGACTAAGTTACACACCTGTGTGGGCAGAAAGTCCTTAGAGAAGGGATTGCCTTGCCCTTTAAGAGCACAAAAGATGTGAGGTAATGTTTTCTTTCGATAGCTGCTGAAAAAGAAATAATAGTAGAAGTAGTAGTAATAATAATAACAACAACAATTACTATACTTGCATGGGGTGCAGGTGCCCAGGTGCTGGCTGTGGGGAGCTGCAGGGGCAGCCTCTGTGAGGGGAGGCTGGGGCTGCCCTGTGCTGGTTCTGACCGGTTCCGACCGGTTCTGACCAGTTCCAACAGCCACAGCAGGCCAGGGCCCAGCCCCTCAGCCCCTCAGCCAAGCTGGCGGCACCTCAGCAAAAGCGCCTGTAAGAAAGGGCAGGAATAAAAGCTGGACAGGGAAAGGAGGAGGGAACTGAGTGAGTAACCGCAGAGGGGATACAGCAGTTGGAGAAGGGAGCAGCAGACAGAAACCGCCATGTACTGACCAATTCCCTGTAACTGTAGGTAGAGGCAATGGGGGGGCCCCTCCCCCTCCAAAAAAACAAAACAAAACAACCCCCAAAAATCGGAAACCAACCACCAACACAGGAACGGGAAAAAGTCAGATGGCCATTTTCTCAAAGTGACCTTCAAATTTCTGGCTACCTCCATGACTTTCAGTACCTCACAGCCTCCAAAAGCAAAGGGGCACCCCAAGGACGAGCTATAGATGGGTGTAGCCCAGCAGACCCACTTCCCAACCCCCACTGCAGAGACCTGGCCTCAGAGCAGCACGGCATCAGGCTGAAACGGAGGAAGAGAATCCGTTAAATGGATGCTTTCAGTCACGGAATCGTTCCTTCACACACACATCCCTCCCCCAACCTCTGAAGAAGAACGCTACTTCAGAAACTTTCCAGCTCTAAGATGCAGAGAAGCTGCAGTGCCAGGAGAATCTGACCCAGCTCCAGATGGTGACTAAGGGAACCTACAAGTACCTTGCTTAGAGGGAGCAGAAGTCATAGCTCCTTGCAAGCATCTAGACCCATATCCAAGGAGCACGGATGAGAGGTCCTTGGTCATGACACACACTTGTAACAATAACAGGCGGTCATGTAAGAGAGAGACCCTAGAAAATCATACTGAAAATACACTTAAGTCTCTACAACATGTTTCTTTGAAATATTTTGCAGGCACCATATTACTTTGCACAGACGGCTGGAATTACAGGGACTCTGTAGGGAGGAAAAGTTCAAATAGAGAGGAAGGGTAGAAACATTATTAGGAATACAGGGATTTCAGGCAAACACACTGTGTTTGCAGACAGGGTGGGCTCAGGATGGGTACCATCTTAACTACAGCAGACCCCAACTGTGCTTCTGAAAATTAATATGGTTTGGAGGGGATTTTCTTAAATTCAGAGCTAAGGAAAGCTGGCAGGTGCTAAGGAGCGCTCAAGTCAGACAAAGACATCTGCTAGGGATGTCAGTAATAGAGAGATAACTGTTATCTGGGAGCAGAGGATAGGACAAACTTGAGCTAAAGCAAAGCTGAGAAAAGTTACAACTGCAGAAATAAATTCTGAAAAATAACAGGGCTTCCGACACAGAATTGCAATAAAATTAGGCTCCAGGCCAAGACTAAAAACTATCATGTGTGTACACATCACCATGGAAGCTTCTGAGCAATAATGGGTAAACGAGAATGCTGGATAATGGAAGAAAACCTTGCTATAATAAGGACTAATGGAATGACAAAGATCAATGGAAGAACATAATCTTTGGTTTCAAACTGTACATGAAGGACATACTAGGCTTTAGAGGTGAGGGTGCTGTACCCCCACAGAATCCAGTGAGGTAATGTTTTGAGATGTTCATAAAGTAAGCTCTAAAAGCCCCAAATATAAGAATATCAGGATGCTAGCAGGGTTATATCATCAACCTCTTGATCAAGAGAACAGAAAAATACTAAATGCGTAATGTTGATGAACATCAAAGCAATAATCAGTCTAATAAAGCAGAAAAAAGTGGAAGACTGGTTATCTGCTTACAAAAATGAGTCAGGTGTCATGTTGGGTGACAGTTTAGAAAAATAATTTCTTGATGTGTTAAATAAATTATCACTTAGAACAGCTGACTCTAGAGCTCACAGAGACAGGAGACTATTTCCAGTGCAATTTGACATGAAAGACAAAAGTCTGTTTGCAAAGCAACTGTTGTTGATGCACTGAAAAACAATGACCGCTTCACAAACAGGCTCACTGTCCTTCAGGAATTCCACACACGTATGAAAATTAAAAAAAAACCAAAACAAAAAAACCAACAAAAACAACACAGAAGTGAGTTACTACATTTTTTTAAAGGGGATTGTAAAACTAATAAGGAAGCTGGGTAAAAAAGAAGTAACATCAGAAGTGATAAGGATTAAATCCCTATTCTAATACCTAAAGAGAAGAGGCAAAAATATCATCCAAGAGTCAGAAAGGCATTTCCAAATAAGAAAGGTAAACATGAATCTAGGAAGTGAAGTGAGGAAACCCTTAAAACAAAACAGTACGTTTAAATGGACAAGCTGACAAAATTGTTTGAGCTACAAAGGTATCCTGTCAGTGAAATGAAATCCAGTCTCAGTGAGGCCAACCCAGAGAAACACAAGGAAAATACAAAATTGTCTTGGTTCCCTTTTGGAGCATCTCTTACTTATTCTTTATTACAATGGCTTTGCTAGTGTAAGATATTTGGGGGAACAGCAAGATTGAGGTCACACTGCTGTTACTCCGTGGTTCTCTGCACATGGTTCTCCGGTCTCTCTATTGAGAGACGCTGAGCTGAGAGGTTATTCTTATTCTCACTTTGAGAACAGGAACTAAGTTCAAAGTGATCTTGGCAAATGTGAGGTGTGGTCCAAAACAAGCAAGGTGAAATCTAACAGGAAGGTACCAAGTGCTACATCTAAGAGGGGAATTACGTTATGTACAGAATGCCCAGTCACTGATTCGTTAGTGAGTAGTCCTACAATAATGACCTGAAACATATAGCAGTTCACACACTAAATAGGAGCCAGCAGAGCAATGTTGTAAAGAAAACACATGCCATGTTAAGAGGAGAATAATGTGCAAGACATGGAAGGTGTAATTTGAAAGATGCATATGAAAAAACCCCAGCTGGAGATCTACTGTCTGGTTTTAGGCACCAGACTTCAGGAAAGAGACAGATCAACTGGGATAAATCCAGAGCAGGGGGGGGAAAAAACATCACCCATGAAGAAAGGCTGGCAAAAATGTGTTTGGTTTAATCTAGAGAAGAGAAGACTACAGAACTAATAGGCCTTGAATACATGGAAACTTATTACAAAGCAGATACTCTTTGTGACCACAGCAGTCAGGGGAAGGGGAAAAGAAAAAAAAAAAATCAGCTTAGCATACAAAATGAAAGATTTTATTTGGAAATTAGGAAAAAGTTTTCAGTTCTTAGGATAGCACAGGATTACAGCATGCTACTAGGCAGATAGCTGAGTCTCTTTCATTGGAAGTTTCTAGAAATAAGGTTAATATTCAGAGTAGTCAGTCAGGTCCCTTTCATCCCTGCATTTTATGATTTTTACCTGATCTTGGGAGAGATCCTAATATCACATTTCTGCTGGTGCAAGGTTTCCATTCCATTGACATGAATATGCTAGAGCCCCCAAAAATCCATTGGGTTAGCAGAGGACATACCTTAGGTCCAGTAATCAAAGGATCTATGACTACACCAAGATTCAGGTTATGCAGAGAGATATTTGAAAAATGGTGTTATGGAAAACCAAATTTTAAAAGGAATAAATAAATGAAGGATGAGATTAGCAAGGGGGGGATGCAGGCCAAGACTGAAGGACACTTGGACCTGGGTGTAGGGAGCCCAGGGCTGGGACAGGAGATCATGATAGGTAAGACTTCAGGCTGAACGCACTGTGTTTCCTTACGTTTCACAAGGCAACAACAAACAAAAACCCTATGGACCACGTGCGTAAGGCAGAGGCATTTCAAACCCTCTATGGGAAGATAAGAATTTGTTGCTATAAAAAGTATAGATGAATCAAGAGCCCATACAAAGCAAAGAATGAGTCTCCTCAAATACCATCATGAAATCTCACTGAAAATCCTAGTAACAATTTCTTTATAAAAAAGAAAGGAATAAAAAAAAAACCTCAGGAGTGAAGCAGGAAGAGCAATGTTCAGAACTAAAGTCACAGTATTTGATTCTTTACAACTATCCAATATATTCCACACAGATAGTATAGGAGGGAATTGGGGGATATGGATGCCTTTAGCCATGATGCACAGAATGAAGGGAAGAGGTGAGGGGAAAGCTCACTTTCTAAATGCAAGCAGAACCGATAAATCACAGCCTGGCTGGCATGGCAAACACCAGTCCCTCTGGCAGCTTTGTAATTACTCCCTAAATGTGGTCTCAACCCTCTTGATGTGGAGATAAATAACTTTATGTGCAAAGCAATTAAAGCCTCGGGCAACACTGCCGGCAAAGCTTGGTCACTGTGTGTCACTATCCATTTGCCAGAGAGGTGTACAAGCGGTACTGAGTTTATTAAACCAGAGCACTGGCTTTCACACATCAACCTGCCAGAGGCCTTCTTTGGATGGCCCTCAAACAATTGTTTCTGCTCTCCAAAGCAATGAAACATCCTGGTTCAAGGGCAGAACCTGAAGTGAGTTGAGAGACCCTCTGAGCAGTGTGCTAGGCATTTTGCTCCTATCTGCTCTCCCAGAAGAGAACAGTTTTTTGTGTTGCAAATCTGATACCTACTGGGGAACCTCTAAAGGAATTATCAATCATCCTGATTAGATTCCTTCTCTTCTCAGGAGAGACCATGCTCAGTTGAAACAAGAGCTATTGCTGGGATGGTAGCAAATCACTCTGAAGCAGAGCACCGCTTGCTGCATTCCTCTTTCCCTTATACACATGCATTTCTCTGCCCTTTTCCTGAATGGTCATTTTTTCTCTACATCTCCTGTCTATCCAAAGTAGTACATGCCTCCAGGTTTGTCTCACACCTGCTGCCTGCTTGTATCGACAGCTTTGGAAAGCTAACTTAGGAAGTCCTCCTGCAATCATATACGGCTGGATGAAATGGCGCTCTACTGTGATACCTGGATCCTATCCTTCTCTAAGGAGCTACTGGGCTACTCAGCTCAGAAGTACTGTATACTGCAGCATTCTAACAAAAAAAAAAAAAACAACACAACAAACCAACCAAACAAAAGTCCTAGAAGAAGCACCATGCAGAGTGCAAGCTAGTGCATTAGACATGCCATGGCTAGCTTGCACAACCCCAAAGCAGCCATCATATGCCACGCAAATCACCTGGTGGAGATTCCACTAGCCTGCAAGGAAGGCATGGACAAGTTATATCTGTCACAGCAAATCAAGCCATCTTTCTGCCCGACTCCTAACATAAGGCACGTGACTGGAGGAACACTGGTATGGGCTGGACTGCTTTCTAACCCTCTCAGAATGCGCAGCTCCAGGTTACGTGAAAAAGTGGGATAGCTCCTTATTTCAAGACAAATGAACAAACCCCAATCATTTCAGTTTTGAAAAACTGATTTTTTTTTCTCTTCTGCTTTCAAACCACCACTAAAAGAAAATAAATGAGCACAACAGCCAGTTCATTCAACATTCTACTGGCAAACAGATACTGGTTTTTAACCTGCTTTGTTGACTACAGAACTTGAAACAGTATCAGTGTTTTGATAAAAAGCAATGTTCCCTTAAAGCCAGTACTGATTAATAATCAAAACTGCTACTAGGGGGCACTGTGACATGCAAAGGAGGAACGACTGCTACCCAGTGCTCGTTACTGTGTCTGTGCAATCTTTCACAATACCTTGGGTACAAACACAGCTAAATTGCAGTTTGGGTCATTTCACTCTTTCTAGTAAAGTACGTCTTAAACTTTAAAATGCGTACAATGCATTTTTTTTTCCCTTCCTTAGCACAAAGTTGTTCAACAAATGCTCACTCCTTCTTCAGAGGTGACTATGTTTCAGTGATCAGAGGAAATGGAACTTGTTTGGAAACCAGTTTGAGATACTTCAGGACAATCATGACAATGTAATGTAAGAGTTAAGAATGATAATAGTAATCATAATAGTAATGATAATGAATATTTCTCTTCCCACTGCAATGAACCCATCTGGAAGGCCTCAGTGTGAGGCTTCAGAAGTATCCAAAACTGTGATTAGAGAGAAATTCATTTCGGCAGGAAGGTGGAAGCTCAGAATGCCAAAGAAAGAAAAAAGGAAGAGAAAAATCCTTTCTAGTTTTGGCCAACAGACCTAATCGGAAATTCTTTTGAAATGTTATTCTCTGGAAGAGAGCTCAGTTAGCAATATTCTGCAAATGCTCAGCCCACTTCATCCATCTGCCAAGCTGAGAATGAATATTCATAGCAAGTTATTTTAATCATTGTGTTTTTCTTGATGTGACATAATTCTATATAATTTTTCCCCCCGGAAAAAAACCCCTCTTTTTATGCTGTCAAGTCAGAAAGTTTTTTCTCCATCTGCAAGAAAAAAAGGGACATTGGGTAGCGCACGCATGGGTTGTAGCAATATCCTCGTCAACGCTTCTCAAATCCCAGCATTAACAACCTAGGTAATGTCACCAGTGAAAACAGCATGTACTGGCTTTTACCTATCCTCTTGAACACAGGGAATTAGTATCTCACACAGGAGATGATCGGGGTCAGAGTGCCAGACTAGTGTAGCCTAAGAATGGGATACATGAGCAACCCATATCTGGGGGAGGAAGGGAGGCTGCACGGGCAGAGCTGGGTTTGGGGAGCTCATGGCTGGGAGAGCATGGGTGCTGCAGTTTAGGATGACGGGAACAGGCAAAGCGAGTATGTCCAGTGGATGCTGCCTGTAGCCACACATCTTCAAAAGCACATACTACATAAAAATGCTTTCACAGTTTTTGAGAGGTTCTTAAAATAGTTGGTGTTTAACACTTAGCAAAAGTGGACATTTTTGGCAAAATTGTCCAAGAAGAGACAGATTATAAATATTTTAAAGTCCATAGAAATACCCCAGGAACAAATGGGATCTTTCTCTGGTTCTAACTGGTTCTCTCAGTTCCCAGTACATCGACATAACATTTTACCACAGTTCAAAATCCTGAGGAAAATAGTGTTCCTGCAATAATCAAGAGTCTAAAATACTCAGTACTTAACTGATGCAAGCATCTCCCAGGTGCCATACATTAACTGCTGGGCCAGGCAATCTGGGTCACAGAGCTCTGCTCAGTGGAAAGAAGGAAGACATAACCAGGTTTTCTTAAGAGCCAGGCATATGTTTTACTGATCACTCGTACCTCTTCCTTGTTCTCTGGGTTGTTGCATCTTGGTAGCCATCCTGCTCCTTGTTCTCTGGTACACCACACTGCAGCAACCTCTCTGCTCCCAAGGAGTTTGTGCCCAATGACTAGTTTGTTAACTCCCGCCCCAGAGACCCCATGGGGTGCTCCCCAAAGTGCTGAGCCCAGCTGATTCCTGGGTAGGATCAACATGAGGAGCAGCTTATTAGGAGGACATCTGTGGCTTGTTCCCAGTTGTTACTTGAGTGCAGTCCATTTCCTTTGATACACTTCTTTGAGTAGTACAAAGAGGAGGCAGTGAATGCCATACAAAGGTGGGTAACTAGAAGCTAGATAAGTTGAGACTGCTTTCTTGCTGCTTCTGCTTCATGTTCCCTGGACAGATCTGCATCTAGCTAAGAACACTCCAGTCAGTTCAAATCACTTCTTCCAGCCAGTGTGGCAATCCAAGACCTTTAATTCAGGGGGAAAAAAAAAAAAAAAAAAAATCAAACCAAAACAATCCAAACAAAAAAATACTACCACATAACAGTAGAAATAATTTGAAGGAAATCTGAATCAATTCCATTGTTGCTTTTACCAGGAATCACATGTTTAATTTTAGCCAGGTAAGAATATGTACCAGTTTGTGTTACACTTTAAAAGCTGAAATATTTTGA
Organism: Burhinus oedicnemus; assembly: GCA_008921705.1. Classification (NCBI taxonomy): domain Eukaryota; kingdom Metazoa; phylum Chordata; class Aves; order Charadriiformes; family Burhinidae; genus Burhinus; species Burhinus oedicnemus. The sequence continues at coordinate 341,751 of VFFE01007490.1, forward strand.
GTCATTTAGCAGTTGAGATGATAAAGAAGAAATGCAATGTTTCAGAATCTCTGAAATTAAACATCTCTATGATGTCAAAAGAAAACCTTTCCATATGCCTAAATATTTCTTTCATGAAAAAAATATAGGGATTTCATCTTTCTTCCATCTGCTTTTGGGAAAAAAACCCCATGTTTGTAAGTCTTAACACTTCCAAGTGGGATGAAACTCTGTTTTGACAAACTCCTGAAAACAGGCCTATAAATGTATTTCAGACATTCCTTCCTGTTGTGGCAATTACTGACAAGACAACTTTAAAGAACCTGTCTCATGGAAATGTGTGTAATCTACTCCATCAAAGTACATTCCTCGTTAAGGTGCCGCATTGCTTTATACACAATGTCTGAGCATCCAGTAGATCAAGGGAGTCACACCTGAATACACAAATCATTGTCCTGAAATTATTTAGAAACATGAACAGCACCACAACCACATCGTGAAGGAGAACAGCATAACCATGTCCATTTTGCATCAAGGAAATTGAATGCAAAGACCTTATGCAAAATATTTCCAAATTAGTCTGTGGTTTTAGTTACCTCAGTTTTGGATTCTCTGGCCAAGGATGTCCAAGATCCAAGGCACAGAAAGACACATTCTCCTGGCAGTTGGAGTTTATTATATGCCATATATTTCCTGCTCCTCAAACTCTGGACCAATCATGACAAACATCTTGGCAGTCACTAGGACACCGTGGACTGGAGCAATGTACAAGGATAGGGAGATGTTGAGAAGAGTGGGGAAAAGGGTGTTACTTATGACAGAAACAGAGTGTGGAAAACAGTGAATATGCACAGGTATGGTAAACTGATAGACTGTTTTCAGCTTGTTTTTCCCCAGAAATCCGATACTGAGCCCAAAGATGGTGAGACTCCACCTTTCCTATTGCTTAGTCTGAGTTATTAAACTTTCAATCTCTTTAACCAAGAACTAAGGAATGAAATGGCCCTTGCTAGGCTCTCCAGAGAATAAACCACCCAGCAGGAGCTCCTTTGAGCCATCTGACATTCAGCCTTCAACATCTCTTCCTGTAGGAGGGAAGTTTCCTCTCCTCTTTTCTTTCACACGCTCCCACTTCCCCACTTCTGCTATCTGTGATTCAAGCTTGTGCACGACATTGCAGGGACTGCTAATGAAAACAGCTGCCACCCTTCACCACTGCCTCCCTGAGCTCTGCTCTGAGCAGAGTAAGACAACTCATATGGCCAGCTGCCATATACTCACAGCAGGGCACTGCTGGCAAGTCCAATCTAGCACTAAATCGGCATATTTTGGTACTAACAGAAGCCTAACCACATCACAAAGCTCAGCAAGGCCTGCGAAGCACAATGGAGGAACACAGTGATTTAATTCCCGGTGCAGTCCTGCTGCTGCAGCCAAAATGCAAACAAGGCAATTTAAACAGAGACTTGGTATCTCTGCATTGTGGCCATCACTGCTAGAAACATCAGTGGATATCTGCCCATACCAGTAATCTCAATGCTTCTGAGGGGTTCATGTTCATCTCAGCACTCTGTGCTCTATACCCACAGTGGTAACAGCACTGGCAGGAAGTTTAAAAACGAGAGCACGACCATCAGGATAACCTAAAAACTAAATGGACAGTGGAGACCGAGCTGTCCTCCATCACAAAATGGAGATAGGTCAACAGCAATAGACTGATACAACTTGCCTTGTCATTTTTCTTCTCCATGACACAAGGGAGAACATCAGCTCCTAAACTGCCAATAGAGTATTTTTGATCAGCGCTATCTTTGCAAGGAAAACCTCAGAACAGCCATGAGCTGGTCGGTGGGAGAGACAGGGCGTCAAACCATGGAAACACACCAGGATGGGAGTGAGACTTCAAATTGATACCAGAGGGAGAAGTCTTTTCCTCCAGGCTCAGAGACTAACAATAACTTTACAAATACTCCAAGCCTGTCTGACAGAGTCCATCCACCCCAAGACCACCCTGTGGTGGGCAGTGCCGCCCCTTCACCTCACCTTGTTGTAGCTGATGCATTCTGATAACAGAGCCTCAGCTGTCAGAAAACAAACTGCAAGCAACAGATTGAACACGCGACTGTGCAAAAGCCGGTCTCAGGAGGGACAATTAAAAACATACACAGAAAAATAAATGGTTTTTCCTTTTCAACCCCTTTTCCTCTTCAACAAGTAACAAGACAGAAGCGAGCGCCTGTATGCTAGAATGCCCAGAAAATCGGCAATTAACAAGCGTTCCGCTCTAGCCTGTCTGCGATTTCCTCCCCGCAACTTGTGGCTAAGTGTTTAAATACATCACTCCCCCCACCTTCTGTGTGCTTGCTGTGGCTCTGGCACACCTCAGCCCTTCTGGCTTTCCATATCACGCAATCTTCCCTTTCTCACGCATTTATCTGAAGTTTGTTCCAAGCTAAGTATTGGGAGAGGGGCACGGTATCCACTCAACTGCCTTCAGGAGCATGCATGTTCAGATGAACTACCTCAAACGCACAAAAGCCAAAATGCACTTAGCCCTGTGTACAACAGAGGTGTTTTATAAGCCATCTAAGTCAGCAGTATCCTCAAGAAAAGATGCATTACCATAGCTGGCCAACAATAACATAATCCAGAGAATTCAAATGGGATTCTTCCCTAGGAAACTAAGTGCTAACCACATTACCGCGCAGATGCTCATTAACAAGCCTGTATCAGACAAAAGCTGCAAAGGTATTTTTCTGAGGCATAGGCTTAAATCAAGGCTTTTGACTCAGGTTGGCATTCAGAATTAAATTGACAGAAAAACAGTGTCTCTCATTAAATTCATATAGCAATTCAAAGATGAAGGCTAAAAATAAAATCTATGCAAACAAGCATGGGGAGTAAAACACCCTGGTAGGCTCAGAGGAACACTCTGCATCATGGACACCCTGTGACCTACTGGCCTCCTTGGACACTCTTCAAACCCTGAGTTTCAACCAATCAACTCAGAAAAAGGTATGCTGTATGATGATGTTCCTATCATGCAATTACCCACATAGGATGGTTTTCATAGTCCACTGCCTAGAAGCTGCAGATCAAACTTGGAAAAAATGAACCCCAACTACCAAAACAGAGTGAAATTTTCTGATAGAGAATAGACATAGAATATCCTTTAAATTATATATAGAGAGGCCTCATAATTAATGAATGACTGAGCTTCAGTCTAAAAATGAAAGAATTACAAAGAAAAAACCCCTTTGCTGGATAACATAAAAATCCACTAGGTAGACACAACCCTGCAAAAGAAAATGCTCCAAAAATAGTTGATAGCATAATGCTTCTTGGCAAACTATGTGGAAGCAAAGGCTAGGGCCCAACTTTGACAGCTGAATGGGCTAATTACAATACAACTCCAATGTAGAACCCTCCCATCTCAAGTTTTGCAAACAAATGGTATACATGCAATGAGCTTCAGCAACAACAGCTGCAGAATAGAACTGGGCTGATCTCCCTTGCCAATAGATCTACAGAAAACAGCAGTCAGTCCTGATGCCAGTTCAACCAACTGAGAGAATACAAACACCACCACAAAGTGCTGGAGGATCCGAAATTGAATCCAGATGAAAACATGACCTATTTCTCCACCTTCCCATCTATTTGTTTTATGTTGCTGCTTATCACTGAAATACCCTTTCATGTAAGATCAATAGCAATAACAAAGTTCCAAGCTGGCTTCCTTGGCTATGCCCCTACTAGTAAATGAAACAGTATCTGAAAACGTTTCCCCAACGCCGGAGCCACCAACACTATGGAACCGCTAGAGTGGTTCCTGATACAGTTTTGCCCTGTGCCAACCAGCGCTGTGCCAGACAGTTCCCAGTCATGTCTATGGGTTAGCACTCCCAAGCGACCCATTCCTAACAGGCAATTCAGACACGGTCAATCTGTTTTGGAGAATAAGAGATTTTAACAGCCTGAATATGGGCTGTTCCATGATAGTTGGTCTCCGTGTCAGGTTACAGCCCAGGGCACATGTAATTGTTATTATAGATATAGGTAAAGAATTGCTGGCATTTGTTCTTTCCTGATTTCAGCATCCCTGCTGGGGTCGGTTAGCTTCCTTGGACACTACGTGCTTTTTTGAACTAAGATTTCCTTGCAAACTCTGTATGGTAGTTGAGGTTCTTTCTACAATGATGCAGGTACAGCTGATGGAACAGTAGGAATGAAGAAATTAATTTATTTGATTTGTTGATGGGTAACTTTGTATTCAACAGCAAGAATTTCAGGACAGCTGTCCTCATTCGAGTATCCAACTTTGGGGTTTATCCTTTCAGGTGCCATCAACCTTACCATCAACCCGAAGAGTTGGCCTGGTGTTTCCTTCCTCCAGATTCTGAGTGTAGCAGTGTTGTCCTGAGCTGAGCAGCAGCTCAGAAGATTTTTGTGATTGTCCCTAAGTAGGTAGCACTTATATAGCACTGAAAAGAAAAGATAGTAACATAAGGAGAAAATGAGCAATTCTTCTCATTTTACCCTCTTCTTGTTGTCGCCAAGGGGTACGCCTCATGTTCTGTCAAGTCAGATAAGATAGAGCAGAAAAAGCTAGAGGAACCAAAAGATACTTATATTTTGTGGATGATGCTTTTACATTTCTTTTTGCACTTAATAATAGGAGGGAATCACCTGCAGAGATTCGAGTGCAAGTCTTTCAAAAGTCCCATGACACTGTTATCCAAGTCATCTGCGAAGCTCTTCACAATTTGAGGCAACTAAAGTGGCTCCAAATACCTACCATTTAGGCAACTGAATCAACCTCCTGGTCTATACCAGCAGTGGAGCCTGAAGAACAATTTTGCAGACCAAATGCAGCTGTCTAGTCTATCTTTGCAGTTGACTTGACTGAACATGTAGGCAGTAAAGAACCAGTAAGATATGAAGGCATAGATACCTGGCTTACGGATATCTGCATTTAGGTGTCTACAATCTGAAGCTGAATGCCACCCTTGATTGTAGGCAAGTGGAGCAAACTTATTTTGAGAGGTCAGAGCGACACTTAAAGCATGGGTATGAGAATCACTGCAATATGCAGTGTATACTTCGATGTAGTACATTTCCCCCTCCCTCCAGAAAAAGCCACCTCCTTTCAGGGAAGTTCTGTAAATTAATTGTTTTCATTTCAAATCAAGCTGAAAGATGGAATTTTTGAAGTTCCCGCAGAACAATAGCTCTGCAAAATCAAGATTAGAATTAAATGAAATATTTTATTAGAATGATGATGGATTGTTTCATTTTGACATTATTGGCATGGTGTATGTGGATAATGTCAAAGCATTACAACATGAAATACAAAATATAATATTTAGTAGAAAAGTCAAATGAAAATCTATCAAAGCATTTTAATAAAAATATTTTTATGCTACTCAGAAGAAATGGATCTCCATTATTGAAACAAATTGAGAAAGCTGAATCCACTATTTGGACAGGTACTTGTCAAAATTTTCATCCAAATCTTCTGTTTTCCATGAAAGCCTTCAACCTCTAACAAAACAACACTTTTGAATGTTTTTTCTAACAGGCTCTAATAATAAAAAAATTGGATGCATAGGTTTTACCTGTAGTCCATAACCAAGAAGGCAAAGGCGCTGGTCAACTGTCTGCTCTGTTAAACTGTTAGCATGGTGGTCACTGGTGTGGTGCTGGCCTGTGAAAGCAGCTAGCACACTAGACACAGTTCGGAGGTTACTGCAGATGAGGAACTGTTCCCCACAGGCCATTTGTACGTGGCCTCACCGCTCTGAAGGGTAAAAGAATTTACCCATATCGATATAAGTGGTGCTGTGCCAGCTGGCTGCAAGGCCTGCAAATGTTCCCTGGACTGTTTTATTTAGTAGCACCAACAAAGCCATACAGACCCTCTAGGAGAACTGCAGCTACCACTGTGACATGTGAAATATGCAGTATACTATAGCACACCATGGCCAAAACTAAGATCAATGAGAATAAACTCATATTCAAAACCTAGAGGTGGACAACAGAACCCCATCCAAGGGGAAAATAAATCCTATTCTTGCATTCAAAACACAAGCATGAAGATAAATACCTTTGGTCATTTATGTAAGAATGTTAAACAGACTAAAAAAAAAAAAAGGGCAGGGGGGGGCACTACCCAACAGTTAGGAAAACAGAGATTATAATGCTAGAAGGAAAAGTGAACTTCTTTTCTAACCTCCTGAATTACGCAGCTTATAGGACTACCCTGAATTAATTCATGCTTGGATAGAACATATGTTCTGAAGAAACAGCTAGTATTGATTTTAAAATTGCCAGTGATAGAGAATCCACCATATTCCCCATGGTAAATTGTTCCAATGTTTAATTACTTTCACTGTTGAAAAAACTTGTGCCTCATTTCTAGTGTGAAATTGCCTGGCTTCAGGTTCCAGCCACTAGATCTTTTCATACATTGTTTGCTAGCTTGAAGTGCTCTCTTATTAAAGTTTGGTTCTCTAAGTAGGTATTTACAAACTGCAATCCCTTAGGTTTCCCACAGATAAACTAAAGAGACTGCTCTCCAGGAATCTCAGCCTGTGAAGCATGGCCCCTCACATTACCATCACTTGCACGTCTAGCTTCTGAGACACCTCTTCAGTTTAGCAGAAGCTTTCTTTAACTGTGGACACCAAACCAGAAGGCAGTATTACAGTAGCTAAGCACCGGTCAAGTACAGATGTCATATATTACTTCCCTAGCTCCCACCTAAGATACCCCAGTTTACACTTCCATGCCTCCAAACTATATTTTCTGGCATAGTCTTGCACAAGGATTCACTTTCAGCGGACTACTAGCATATTTTTTTCCACAACTGCTGCTTCCCAGAATAGGATCCTTTAGGTTAAAAGCATGGCTAACTCCTACTATCTTTTTGTATGCCTTTATATAGTGCTTCATAATTGACCGTATTAAAATATGTCCTGCTTCCTTAAGCTAAGTTTAACATGCAATCTGCAATTGCCCTGCATCTGTGACCTTGTCCTTTTTCATGGTTTGTCTGAAGAGCTTTATCATTTGTGCCACCAACAAACTTTCCTTCAGGTGGTTTTACATCTTATTCCTCAGTATTGATAAAAATAAGAAATATGACAGGAGCAAGAATCAATCTGTGCAGAATTCTGATACTACATGTTTGTGGTAATGATTCCCTGATTGTGGCTGTATTTTCAGAGTGCCATTTAACCAGTTTTTAATTCATTTCATACACAGCAAGTTATTTTATACTATCCTAATTTTTTATCAAGATGCTATGAGGTACAACAACAAATGCTTTAAGAAGTCTAACCACATCTGCACTACTACCTTTACCAACAAATTTTATAATCTCATCAAAAAGATAGGAGATTAGTTTGACAGGATTTATTTCCCATAAATCCATTTTGATTGGCATTAATTATATTTCCCTTCTTTAATTTTTTATTAATCAAATCCCATATCAGTTTTTCTATTATTTCACCTGAAAACGGTATCGGAATGACAGGGCTATAATTACTTACGTTGTCTCATTCACACCTTTTAAATTTGAAAGCATATTTAAACACAAGCATTTTTTTCCAGGCTTCTGGCACTTCAAAACAGATGTCAAGCTCTGTGGAAGGTCCCCAGGTCATGTCTGAAATTTTTGTAGACATCTGCATTTTCTCACTGGCCTTAAGAATGGCTGTATTGATCTAGGAGCCGTCTGGTTTGGTGTCTTGCCTCCAGCACCAGACACTGAAGAAAGCAGGGTAAGAAGCCTGTGCCCAAGGGACCTTGCCCAGTCTCCTCTCCCAGCCTACGGTAATGTGGGGCTCTGGCCGGCATTGCACCTGCATCCTTCTGCATGCAGCCCCAGGGTTTTTCCTTTTGACTAATTGCCAGAGATTTAAAAAAGAGTCAAATCACTTGCTAAAATAATTTTGATGTCATCTTACCGTTCTGTGGCAATGAGTTCTCTGCAATAATTATACATTGCATACTTAATTAGCTTAAACCCAGTGCCTGAATATATCTTTTGATGACCTGTTCTCACACTGTAAGAAGCAGGCAACCACCACTCTGTGTTCACTTTCTCCATTCCAGTGGTGATTTTGCAGACCTGTTTCACGTTCCTCTTGGGCCGTCTCACAAGAGTCATAGGCAACTCAATCTCTTTTCACAGGGAAGCTGCTCTGTGCCTATCAATGCCTGTGCCTCCTGCCTTGGATCTCCTCTAATTCTGCTCATCTCTTTTAGAGGTGGGCACCAAAACCGTGTTTGGCTTGCAGGATGCAGGCAGGCAGACCACTGACTTGCAGTGACACAGGCATACACTGCTTTGTATTTGGCTGTCCTGTTTCCTAATTAATCACTAGATCTTTGTCTTTTGCACCACCTCTGAATGCTAATCTGACATCTTGACAGAGGTAGTCATGTTTTTTCTCAATTTACTGTTTTGGAAACAGCTCTTTATCTTGCTGAGCTATTCCTGCATTGCATTGTTTAGCCGACTGTCACTACATCTCGAATTGACACTGCTGCCAACTCAAATTACAGTCATCATGCTTGAGATATGACTCAAAACTTCAAACCCATTACCAAGCCCTTCCCTGGGCAAACTGTACCTGCCTCTAATACAGCCTCGAGATGAGATGTATTTATTCACTTCGGTCAACACTGGTTAAACTTGCCATAGCAACAAAAAGAGTTGAACTGGAGTTGCGCGCAACTCTCACCATCATTGGGGAGAGGTATGTCTTTGCATGTTTCCCTCTGTTTTCAGTGCAGCATGTCTTTAAGGACCTGCACAGCCAGGGCAATGGAGGCCACAGCCATTCCATTATGAAATTTTCAACCAGACTTTTTCATCCAGTGAACACCCTTACTGGAACAGATGTTTTCAGCTGCACTCACAAATATGTTTGCCTATCCAACAGCCTTCTGGGGGTTGCATATACTGTCTAGGGCCTTTATGCCTGGATGAGTGCAAACCTGCCCATGTGCACAAATGATCTGTGTGTAGTCTTATCCCTATAGCCCTGCGTCATTGCTGTTCTCTGTTTGCCTGTGTCTGTAATACAACAGAAAGGGTGACTGTGGCACTGACTTAACCGAGCTGATTTTGGTACTAAGCATTAAGCTGGAGGCCAGTGGCTGAGGAAGGTGAACGTGGGCTGAGAGGTAGATCTTAGCTCATCACCCAGCTACTCCCACCCATCACATTTGCTCCTACTGGAAATGATATGAGCAGATCTTTGTTCATGAACAGCTCTTTTTTAAATCTCTGGCAATTAGGAAGAGTGCATCAGGCAGTGGATGTGCAGTAACGGAGAGAGAAGAACCTTCTGTTTTTCTCTCTGTCCTAATTGCCTCTGTATTTATGGGCTTTGGTAATGGTAGTGAAAATCCTCCTGGCACCGTGTGAATGCTTTTCCCTTCCTTCTCTGAATGACTGGTTTGTTCTTTCTATGCTGTTTCCTTCCTCTGTGAAGGCACTTTGCTCTCTGTGACCAGACAACTGCCCTCCCTTGCTGCACAAACGCTCACTGCCACCTGGCATGCCATTCTGCAGATGCTCAAAGGAAACAAGCCCTATTAGCTTTATATTTCCTTACAAAAACTCTCCCTCAGAGAGGGGAAAGGATCCAGTTCTACTTCCTGAGGGAATATCTTTGCCTCAGGGGCAAAAAGTAAGTCCCAATGCAAAGGGACTTCCATTAAATGACAAGGCACCACTCAAAGTCATCCCCATTTACAGCTGTTGCTGCCTCCAGCAGATTTCCCCAAGGGTCTTCATTTAGCTGCAGTTCATTGAGAGGGTCAGGCAGTGATGGCTACACAACTGGTACAATGCTTGCTGTTGACCAGTCTGTAGTGTAATTAGATTCAGCCCTGATGGAGGCTGAAGAAAGGAGGAGCTGGACTTGGTGCAACACAATACCAAGCTACATAAACTATGGGCAGGATCCAAGGAAGCCACTAGCAAAAACCCTACAAATTCAAATACTATCAGGGTTTAGCTCTTGCTCTTAGCCCCTTACATGTCAGGCTCATAAGCACATTTGTTTGCCGTAAGGTCAGAGGAACCCTTTTGTCCTACTCAACAGGAGGCTGTGACATTTGGATAAATAGCCGAAGACTTGTACGAACTGATCCCTTAAATCCTGCCTGATAAACAAAAGTAACAGCAGGATCTTAATACTGCAGCAGTTAGAAAAGCTCCAAGGTAAGAGGTGCTTTACTGAACAGAATTTAATTACAGTCTTAATACTGGTTTTAATTACCTCGACCTAACTGCTTCATGGCACAGTGGACTAGCATGCTCAGCCAGCATCTTGCTGGTGAAGGCACTCAGCATAGAGAAAACTTGCTCTCTTTTTTAGTGAGTTTGTAGAGACATACATACTTTGCCTCCCATGACACATCACTAGTCTCCAATGGCATCTATACATCCTATCACGCAAACAGTTCCAAAGCTATCAGCAAGAAGTTTTCCTGAAATTAAACAGGAAATTATCAATAAAGCATTACTTTGATAACTTTCAAATAAGAGACATTAAAGAGCAGGATCTGAATGAATTAAACAGCACAAGAAAAAAAAAAGGAGTAATAAACAAAAAGTCTTTTTTTGTCAAGGTAAGTTAGATTTTCTTTGGCATATATAATCCTCAAATGTCTTGATTTTTAAAATAGAAGTTGTTTGTTTTTGTCAATCTCTCACTAAGCACACACCATTGAAAAGCTATTAATACTTTTTTTAAACAATAAAAATTTCAATCAGTTTTAGGTTTAGAGCTCTTCTAAGGTAAGTACTTCACTCAATGCAAGAAGTAAGTATATTTAGGAACCAAAAGGATGCCTCCTAGTTTGTTGTTTCCAAAAGAGAAGCATTGGCTCAGTGCTGCTTACCTTACTTTCTCAGACCTATGGACATGCAATATGGATTTGTTTGCTAAAGACAGCTTAGGAAAGATAACTTCATTCCCTTGCACTAAAGGTTTGTGTTAAGTGCAGCACAACACCTTAGCTGTAAACATCATCTACTACACTCTGATTATCCACAACCATCATTTGCTACCACTGCATCTCAGGAACCAGTTTCATAACATACAAGTCCTGCATACCACGGCTGTTTGTAGCCTCCATAACTAAGTCCAAAGTGAAAAACATGTGAAACAAAATGCACCCTCTTTTCACAAAACCATGACAGACTTCTTGTCATCCCCACTTCACCCAGTTACCACGCTGCCCTATTCCCTGAAACTGGCAGTTCCAGATGGGTCTGCCACATTTCATTTATTCCTTGTGGGAAATAGCATGTTGGCAGGCTGTCTGTCCCAAGAGGAGTTAAAAGCACTGTCTAGGATGCTTGGAAGATTTCTAAGAATTACAAAGAATAGGGAATGGAGTGTGATGACTGCTCTAACTTTTAATAGCCTTGCTTTTGAAGTTGTATGTATTCTATTATAGGCATGCTATACTCAACTGACAAACAGAGAAGTTCCTTGTACAAAATCCCTAAGTTAAGAGAAGGCCGCAGGCATAACAATAGTGATTTTTATAACATAATCATCAGGAAATTGTTCAGCTTTTCTAAGGCAATATGTTCTCTAAGATCCTGCAGTCCCTAAAAGTAGCTCTTACTTTGTCTCTGTTTCCCTGGAAGAAAAAAAGATGTATGCTGACAAGAAAAACAATCAAAGCTTTTCTTCTCCCTCCCCTCTCAACTATTAACTATCAAGCTTAAACACGGAAGCATAAGTATTTCACAATCCATTTCCCTCCAACAGCTCTCCATAATCTTAACGCTCCCTGCATAACTCAATAATAATGGTGTTTTCCTCATATCCCATAGCTGGGAATAATAAGTGAAGAAGGTAGGTTTGATGCGTTGTAGCAAAACTTTGTGCTAATTAAAAAAGATGTTTACCTTGATCCTCTGCCACTTCTCAAAGGAGACTGAATTTACTTTCATGTGGCCAAGGTATTAAGTCTTTTCCAACAATGGCAGCCACCACTTTGAGTCCCATGGAAATTAGCTGAGGTATCAGTCTCAATGGTGCTGTGACTGAACCAGCAACACAAGAGTCTGCATTGTATAATTGTTCACGTAAGAGACAGCATCTCATCAAGAGAACGAGTTCTGAATCATAGCAATCCCAGATAAATTTAGAAATGTTACACCAGGAGCAACAATAGCACAGGGGTGAACCACTGCCAGACTTCCTCCACAGGCCTCCAGAGGTAATGAGAGCAGGCTTCGGCTGGAATATCAACCCAGGGCTGTGAACATCACAACCTCTATGGAGAGTATGTCTCCAGCAATCAATGAATTGCCACTGTCATCTTCAGGTTAAGGCCAAAATGGCTCCAGCCTCCCTAACGCTGATCTATCTCAAATGCCTCTAGAATATTGAATGGTGAACACTGGACCCCTACGGGAAATTAGGGTTGGTTTTCTTTTTTAATCAAAACAACCAGAACTGGCTTTTCGAGCCAATGCAAAACTGTTTCTGTCCAAGATAGTCATGTTAGGTATCACCCCTTAGAAAGCTGCAGAGAAGGGCACTGTCCAAGATGACCCCAGAGGCTCACACAGAGGTCAAACATACTTTGCAAAGTTTTTGAAAGTTTCCTGTACTGATGTCAGGAGGATGGGTGATTCTCTGGATTTATAGTTTGGCATCCCACTTTTGCCCCCTGCATAACAAAGACCTAATGACATCCTCACCCAACCCTGCTAACTACAGCTGCCACGGGGCTACACCCTCTCAACTTCCTACCCACCTAGGAAACCCAAAGAGACCCAAACTCACCCAGTATCCCCCACAACCCTCCATAATTTGAAAAGGGCACAAAAGGTTTTATTTCATAACCATAAATGACTTCATTTGTAACATATGCCTTGAAGTCTCAAGGTACTTTTCATTCTTTGGGAGAGGAGAAACAGGCACAGAGGTATGGAAGCTAAGATTAGAGGCAACCTCTGACAGCTGTGACTCACCCAACATCCCTGAAAAAATCTACAGGAAAGCTAATGATGTAAACAAGTTTCCAAGTGTTGGACTGCCCTGTTTCACTCATAAGGTCATGGGTTTTGAAGCTGAGATAGGGAAAGAAACAAGACAGTTGCTTTTCTCATGAATTATACCAGCAAGGTAGTGCACAACTGCTTCTGCTAGACTAGCTCACCTGCACACTTCCTAAAAGCAGGTTTGCAGAAGTAGCCCTTTATATGAAGTTCCACACACCTGTACTACATTTCTAAAACAGTAAAGTCAATGCATGTGAATCAGAACGGGCTCTGTGGCATGGGAGAGACAGCAAATTATCATCCAGCTACATCTTTCCAATATTCTGGGACAGGTTCCCAAGAGGAAGCAAAATTTGAGTTGAACAGAAAGTGAACTGCAGCTTTAAAAAACCGTATCTGCCAAGTTGATCCACAACCCCAATATTAGTGACACAGCTGCGGGGGGGGTTGATCACGGGCTTTTAAATCCAGACCCAGGCAGATATTTTAAGCTGCATCAAGCACTTACTTGTTAGCACAGGAGGCTGGGAATGAGCATTTTGGATTGGGGAGAGGAGGAAGAAAGTGCTGCTGGCTGTGAGGTTAGCAGCAGTACCAAAAAGGGCAATGTAACCACGTGGAGAAGAGCTGAACCTTGCCACTGGCTCTGCCTTAAACTTCCCGCTCCTGCTCTGGAAGTGAGAGGCAGTGATGTGCTGTCTTTGGCAACCGCGAGGTGAGGTCTCAGGTAATAACAGGCATTATGAAAGGCACAAGAATGGCAACACCAATTTTGTGGACAAAGTAAGGCTAGAATTGCTTATCCTTTGGCTCACAGCCTCGTGCATTTCTTCAGAAACCAGGAGGGTTTTGTGGCCCGGCGTGCACTGTCTGGCTGACAGACCGATGAGCTAGCTCTGCCGCATCCCTCTCTCCAGCTCCCCAAATTAAGTCTACCAATTTTCTGCATTTCAGATGTGTGACCATCTGTTTCCAGCCTTGTGCTAGACCTCACTGAGGGCATCCTAAAGATACCATTTTCAGAAGCTGCGTGTCTTCTATTTTCCTCTCTGTTCATTAAACAAGCATTTAAAAGGTTTTCAAAGTATTTGTGCCAAAAAAAAGGGCAAGAAGCTTATCTGGGTTACTTCCCACTCACAACCACCTTAAGTTACACCTTGTGCACTATGATGGATCAATTTGAAAAACTATGCATGTACCAAAAAGCAAATAACACGTATTTTCTAGAGTCCACCTCACCGACTAGAAAATTTTGCACCCAGCCTGTCGGCCAGCCTTACCTCAGCCCCTCCACGTAGACATGAATATTAAAATAGAAGTAAACTGTAAAGAACACATTACACAAAACACCTTATACTGCAAATAAGTACATTCTATTCAAAACTTAGGAGTCTTGAATTAACAAGTCAGCTCACGTCTATGTCTTTATTCTCCATCAGCTCCAACAGCACACATTTAGCCTTAAAAAAAAAAAACCCAGGTGATATGAAAAGAGAATTAAATACTGAGTGAGGAATGGGATTTGCTTTTTGAGAATACATACTTCCCTGCTTGTCTGTGCAGCTTTGAGGACTACAAAATTATTTCATTTGCAAAAGTAAAAAAAATCACTTTTCTCCAGAAACTGAAAAGTTAAGTAAAACACCAAATGGTATGAGAATTACATGTAATTCAGCAGTTGGCAAGACTGGATGGAGCATGACTGATACAGATGGAAGACTTAGTGGCCAAACTCTAACAAGTCTCTGCTGAGTATGGACTGAGGTTTTTCAGAAGCTTGCAACTTAGCCCCATCTAGGTGGATATGAACTGACATGGCAAAAGGTAAATCCCTGACACCAAGGCTACTTTACCTGCCAAATTCCAATTTCTCCTCCAAACCACATAAAAGCAGAATTTTCATTCAAAACAAACGGCATTTTTTTTTTTTTAATGAGTAAGACAACATATGTTTTCCTAATCTCTGTACTTTTTAGCTGAAATTTTCACAAATATTCAGCCCTGGGCTAATACTCAGCACAAACTACTTCAAACCAAATGGACGCAGTTTGGCAAACTGATAAGCAATGGAAAATTACATTGGATAATGAAAAACGTTAGGCACTTCAGTGATAAGCAATTGTATTAGCTTTGCATAGGACGCGCCTGTCTCCAGCTGTCTCTCTTCAAACCAAATTCAAACACACACAGACAGGTACGGTTCATCTGAAATAATATTTTTTTTCAGTCATTTGCACCAGATGGGAACGCAACTCACTGTCTGTGTTGACTGCATGTGTGTAGCATGCCCTGATATTTTGTAGGAAAGTCAGACAGAAAGCTGTAGCATTTACTCTTGCTGTTGCTGTCACTGCCTTATAAGCTGTATTTTTTGCAGAGGAGTGAAAGGTAACAGGAAAGGTACAGAAAAGAGGATTGCGATGGCTGGGCGGTGCAGTCTCCTGGCCTATTTTGGCTGCTTCTATTTTAGGTTCCTGGCCATGGGAATTTCTCTTCCTCCGCTGACAGAGCGGCAGCAGACTCCCGGGCTCCCTCACCTCATTCTGACAGCGGTGGCTGATGCTGTGATTTGCCTCCCAGGATGCTGTCTGCGAGGGGGCTGAGCAGCAGGGAAAAGAAAAGTTTAGATAGTCAGAGCTCATAATTTAAAAACAGGGGAGACTGAGGCCAGTCTTCCTGAGGAGGACAGTGGCAAGGTCCTCAAAGGAAGTGCCTTTGCCCAAGAGCTATTGGAGAAAATGAGGAGCTAGGAGACCCAATTGCCCTTTACTGCTCAGCCACTCATGTGCTGTGTGACAAGTTATAACTTCATTGCCCTCTGATAAAATGGGAACAGGAGCAACCCACATAATGAACATGCATACATACGTGTGCAAGAGTGTGCCAAATTTACTGAACACCTGTAAGTGCACTTCTTTCTTCCAAAAGGGATCTTCAGAAGAGCAGCAACGCTACCAGTATATTCTGTCCGCTTTGCCCACTGTCTTGCAGATAATACATGATAAAACATTTTCCACTTTGCATACCTTTCAATTCACAGAGCATATCTGTTCCCTGCAATCCTTCTGCTGGTCCCCACGTGCCAATCTCTGTCCTCCATGACCGCTCTGCAGTCCTCAGACTGCACTCCCTGGTTTACTCTCCGCAACCCCTGTCTCCTACACAGCGCCGGGACCCTGCCTTTGGTGCACGCCCGGCATCACACTCCTGCTCACCCCCTGTTCCCAGCACCCTCCACATGCCGCAGTCCTGCGGTCCCTTTCCTTCCACACTCTGTGCCGCCCTCCCCCCGTTCACAGTCGCACACACATACAAAGCGCCTTCTGCCTATTAAGCACTTCCATTCTGCAAAACCTCACAATTAAAACTAATCCTTATCCTGCAAATAAGCTGAAAACGAAAGCAGTGCCTTAGAAAGCTTTCCATTTAATGAGCAGCTTTGCTGTGGCCCTCACCATTCCCCATCATCTCCGCTCTCTTCTTCAAGCGAGATAAAGATCAGCCCCCCTGCAGCTCCTTACTGTAAACATTAATTCAGGAGGTCACTTACATATTAATGCTGACCCTGTTTCTGGCACCTTTGCTCATACAGAGCAGTCCCCCAGCAGTCCCATTAGCAGCAAGTGTTTTAAAAGAAGCTGATTCTTAATGTGGGTATGGGTGGTGGAAGCTGACCTCCATCACTTCTCCTCCCTTCCTCGCCTACTCTCAGAATGTGACCAGTACTTGCCAGTAGCAGATTAGTGCATTACATGCGTGTGCCCGGGGTGCTCTTCTGTTTGGTTTCTCCCCCATGTAAATGCGTGCCTGTGGCCAAGGGAAGCACTGTACCCACACAAATAAGAGCAGCCTCACAAAGCAGCAAATGTCTGAAACCTGCTGTTTTTAAAGGCATCCGGATATCACGATCATGGATAGCAAGACAAAACACCAGTTAGACCAACCTCTTACAAGCACACTTCCATGACACTTATAACCCCCATGTACAGACAGATATCCCCAATCCCAGAGGAATGCAAATCCACCCTTCTCCTTGCCCCATGCCCCCTCCTATGCATTTCCTCATCCCTCACGCTAGGTTGCACTTGCCTGTTTGAATTGACAAGCGGCCAGCACCACCAGCAGCCCTGTCCTTTTCCCCACAGAGGCACCAGAGCCCTGACCAGAGCATTGCAGCAGACATTTCCCGAAGATGAGACCAAAATGTCAGCAGCCCTTGGTACTTAACACATCCTGGGCAAACTAGTGGGACTTCAGTGACAGAGAGGAAACTCCAAGCAGTGAGCTTGGAAAAGCAATGCCTGGGAAGATCCATGGGGGATGCACTTTACTGGGCAGAGCTGAACCTAACCTCCTGCACCATCATCTTTAGAAAGCTGGCAGTTGGAAAAGCAAAGCTTTTTCCTGCTGAGGGAAAGTGCAGGGAGAACTCACCTGAACATTAACTACTCCACAACTCTGAACTCGCTTTTAAGACTTCTGGAAATACTTGCTTTTGTACCTAGGACAAAACCCCTCTCACCACCATCAACCTAATAGCATTCCCACTTAGGCATGCACACCCCCGCGCCTGCTAAATTATTCACGGGTTGCCCTTGGCCTTGATGGGGCAAAGCACCTCCAGAACTGGAACTGGTTAGGTGTGGGTCCCAGCCCTGGACAGGTGGGAACCCACACTGCCGGTCATGGCTGGGGTAGCAAGGCTCGCTTGAAATCAGCTTGTGGAGCAGGGCCAGGGGGCATGATTCAGCAAAGATTTATGCTGAAAACCACATCTGTGGGCAATTTACACCTGCCTTTTACTCTGGAAGGCTCATACTTGTTCTTTTTCCATTTCCTGAATCTCAGGCAGAAATCACCTAGATGGAAGCTGGGCAATTTTGTGCTTGCTACACGTAACGCAATGCACCTCAGGGTCACAGCAGAACATGTAACACCGAGTGGCACTACCCCGGCCTGCTGAGGACACCTCTGATGTTTTGTTCAGAAAACTTCCAGGCAAGGAGAAGCCTCGCTTGCTTTCATCCAGGCTGCATATTTACCAGGGCTTTCACTTTAAATTGAAGAATTTGGACTTGCTGGTTAAATATACATATGCATACATTATATGACAATGAGATTCTTTCTCGGATTTTATCTGGTCTTATAGTAGGAAACAAGGATTAAACATGGAGCCATTAAGATCCATGCCTGTTTCCCTTCCAAGCAACTCAGTCCACCCTCCCACTCCTCTGACACACCACCAAAACAGTTTATTCTCCACGCAGTGTTACAAATCCTGGGTTGGTCACTGGCTCCTGCTCTGCAGCACCCCCCACCCCCCCCAGTCAGGGCTCCTACACCAGCTTTGCCCCTGCCCCACAGTTTTATCCCACAGTTTCTCCTGGGGATCCCACAGAGCTCTGTCAATACACTACCCGTTATTATAGTCCCTTTGGCTTTTCCTCAATTAAGACAGCCAATCATGCCTAATTGTTCCCAGTTCTGTGATGGTTTAGTGATGTGGATAAATGTCCCCTCAGGACTATGCTGCATCCACTCAAATCATTCACTTGTGATCTAAACACAAAGGGCATCTAGGTCCTCTGATATGAAAGGCTGCTACATACAACAGATAATTATATTTATCTGGAAAAATATGTTTTACTTTAACACAGTTACATTTGTAACTACAATGTACCAAAAAGCTCACTGTTTTTCACCAGAGGCATTCACGAAACAGCATCTCCCACACACCTCACCAACCAGCTGGATGCAGTTGAAACTGTGAACCTGCTCAGAAAAACAAATGGGACCAAATAGGTCTCCATCCCTCGGTGTTAGTCACTCAGAAATATACTTGCTTTCAGAGATTTACCTGGAATTTGGTTCCGGTTCTCAAACCCCCATCCTCAGCATAGCAGGAGACCCACCTGGGCAGGACCTCTCCATCAACAGAGGGGCAGCCCTGCTGCTCCTTTGAGTCTGCCCAAAAATCGCCTATTTCTCACGCTCTGATAGCAACCTGACCCTGGGGAAAGCAATCCAAGCTGCAGCCAATGCAGCAGCACAGGCTGCCTCTTCCCAGAACGGGCTGGTGGGAACACGCTGGAGCGAAGACCTGGCTTAACGAACCGAGCCGTGCTTGGGGCAAGCATGTCTTCCTCGGTCACATGCCCCGCTCGGCTGCTGAGCTCTGTGGACAACTGCGGTTCTGCACAGTGCCCAGAAAGCCCCTTCTCCACATCTCTGTTTCCTCTACTTTCCAGTCACGGCAAAGACATTTGAGGGGATTTACCCTTGTTCTCAGCCAAACCAGCGTCTCTAAAGGACAAGGCAGCCAGTTTATCCAGGGTTGATTCGCAAGACTTATATCCTCTGTTGATTTCTGGTGACACAGGTACCACCTCACTCCAGTCTTCCAGCCTTGATCCTCCTACACCTACTCATGCGCAATGTTCATAAAAAACAAATAAATTGATTTCTCCCCTCGCAAACTAGTGTATGTGAGCTGGCGGGGGGGTTGCGTGCAGCAACAGCACCCACAAGGCACACAGCAAAGCAAAGCATGATGGCTCTGCCTCACTTCCCCCATCTCTTCTTCCATCTCCCCTATCACCCAGTAGTCAGCAGGCGCAAGTGGCTTTGTGAGGTTAAAAGTGGTGAGAGGCAACTTTGGCTTTCATATACCATGATCAATATTTACCGGAGCAATAAAAGAGTTCAGAAACTGCAGTGCTGGCATGATAGAGAAGCTGGAGAGAGGAAAACGGCATATAAAGTCTTCAGAGGGACATGACAACCAGCTAATGATTACTTAGGGACTATCAGATTTCTTTCTTCATTTATTTTGCCAGAGTGGTATAGCAGTTAAAACACAGAATAATAAGTCAGGATGCTGGGCCTGGCCCTAGTCTGGGGAAGCAAGTGTGTTTGTAACAAACATCTCTTTTTTTCATATCCAGGTTTGGAAGGTGAGTGTTTCTTGTGCAGGTGAATAGGAGCATGTCTCCCTGTTCCCAGCTTCTCTGCTGATGTTACATCCTGGACAATGCCCTTTGCCCTGTGGGGCCTCTGCAAGTGAACACTTTGTCATATAGTCTCCAGATCAAAGGGGTTTGCTGCCAGTAATTTGTCTGCTTTTTCAGAGTTTTTTCGAGTGAGTTCATCAGCTAGCAAGCCTCTGGTGTTGCCCTACAGCAGGGTAAATCTTGGGCTCTTTTGGACTCGATCTTGGCCTGCAAGCCACTGCACCTCAGCTGCTCTCCACAGCCTCTCCAAAGCACTGTGAGGGGCCTCCAGGCAAAGATGTTTCCTGTAGTGCAATTCAGACTTCAGCAGATAAAAAAATCCACACAACAACAACAACAAAACACCAGGCGGGCCAACTCCTCAACAAACAACCCCTTTTGTTATCTATTATCAGATAACAATGAATTCTCATGCTGCTTCTGAAAACACAGGGTTAGATTTTGGGGAGTAAATAACAAAACAGACAATGTAGCTGACGTTGCTAGATGAGGAGAAAGCAGAGGCAAAGGATTTGCAGGGTCCCGTTCAGAGAAACCTCGTAGTTCCTCATAGCCATCCAATCCCTTGCATCAGAACATAGGATTAAGACTTGACATTTCCACATTTGTGGGATAACCCCAAAGTTCCCACAAAAGTTTAGCCCTTAGAAAACAAACCAAATGCGTTAAGGATCTTTGCAAGGTCCTCTGACTTACACATCATCTGCTTCCTCCTACATAAATTACACTGCTATTAGTATTGCTCAATGAAGAGCATGAAACAAATTGAGCCTCCAGCCACTTCCAATAGATAAGGGTAGTTAGCTGCATGCACATCCTTTGTGATGAAAATGAAATTCTTGGAACTCATCTGGGAGCCACAGCCTCACAAGGATCACATTTTCGCTCTCCTATCTGTCGGACCTCCAGCTGGGGCCAGCCACTGCTGTGGGCAGTGGGGGAATCCTGGGAAAGAAGCTGAGCACACAAAAATGTTGTGAGGGGTATTTGGAAGGGGGAAAGTTGAGAGTCTTTAGAAGCCAATCAACTTATTACAAGAAAGAATAAAACTCTCTGCCTTCTTTCCATAACCACAGTAGTCTGGGGAACAGCAAAAGCCATGAGATGTTGTCCCCAACTCCCATTCCTGCTGTGGGCCAGCTGAGCTCAGAGTGGAACAAAGCTAACAACCAGCATACTGGCCTGTGAGGCAGATGGGGAATGAAAATCAGATGCTTGTCCTCCAGGGTACACCTTTTTGGAGGGGTGCTCCACAAAGAAAAATACTCGGATTAGGATGATCCAAGAAAGATGCTGCCACACGAGAAAGAACTGAGAGCCACTGGTGGGAAAGATACAGTATTGAGAACGAAAAACAATCAGAGTGGAAGAAGAGACAGAGGCAAGAAAGGCTCTTGCCCTAATCTTGCTTTTCTCCCCTGTGTTCTCTGTCTTATTACTGGAGATCAAATCCCAGCACTCTGGAAAAAAATAAATGCTTAGATCTGCAGATATAGAAGAGAGCACACAGGCACTGGCTTCTCCAGCATCTTAAGAAACTTAGGCTGCACATAATACCCCTGCAGTTACAACCTCCCCCAACACCCCCCCAAAACACACACTGTCCTCCTCCCTGGTGCACAAATGAAGACAAAATATGCGGCTGCAGCTCCCCTTTCCCCACGAGGAGCTGCAGCTGCCCCCCAGGTTGGGCACTGCTCTTTTTTGCCCCCTCCCTCTATCCTCCTCCATTCCTTTTTCATTACACTCTTCGCAGCTTTGCTCCTTTTCATGTATTCATCTCCTTTCAAATGATTCCCTGTTCTCCTCTCTCCATCCAAGCTTCCTCTAGTATCTTTCTCTGCTCCTCACATGATCTGGGGGGGTGTGTGTCTGGCCACAGTTATGACCCCAAAAGACCGGGTGGAGACGTAACCACAGTAAGATCGCTGCCTTGTCCAGATTAACCACTGGAACGGTGTGCAAAATGACCACTGATCACATTTGCTGCCAGACGCAAGGCTTAGGACCCGGGATGCAGGAGTTCCAGCTTGCTCACTGATTCAGAGCAACTCTGAGTCAATTTCACTGATGTTTGCCTCAGCTTCCTATTTGCAAAAAGAAGGGATTAAGTAATCCTAGCTACACTAATGATGGGAAAGGAGATGGAAGAGAGCGGAGTGCAGACATCCACAGGAATGGACAAAAGGAGGGATAATGGGAATTAGCAAGAAGTCAGAAGTTGACTGGGGAATGACAGGTAGCCAGACAGAAGGAAGGCAAGATGCCTGGAGTAACTGAAGTCACTGTGAAGACACAATGTAAATCAGCCACAATACTTCTTGCCTGTTTTGTGCCGTGGCTCTGGCTAGTTCAGTCTTAACATACAAGCCAATTTCTGTACTGCATCTGTTGCCACTGCCTTGTGAGCCCTGATTAACATCCATTCTTGCAAAAGACCCAGTAGTGCCTTGTGAGCATCACCCACTCCCAGATGGAAGGGGATGCTGACCCAACCAATTTGCAGCCCCAGATCCTGCCAGAGCACATACATAGCTAATCTAACCTCTAACACAGCAATTTCTCATAGTTTGTGTTCTGAGCTCTCCAACAAGGTCACTGGCCGCGTCCTTCCAGCTCCACCCTATGCAGCCCACTAGCAAGCTGCTCTCTCCCATGCAAAAGCTGCCAGCAGGAGTCAGCGAGCAAAGGCGGCTGCGGGTTCCCAGGGGGCAGATGGTAATGCCATGCTGAAGATAGTAGGAGGGGGAACTTATATCCAAGTCAATTAGGATTAATGCAATGTGGGAAAGTATTAGTTCTGGAGCTGTAGGTTTCTCCATTAGAGATTGAAGGCAGATTGGGAAGGGGGGGGAGGAAAGTGTAGACAAGCTAGCAAAGCCAGAGTCTTGGCTCCCCAGCCCTTTTCCTCCTTTCTCCGTTTTTTTGGGAAGTGATGAGGTGTGGATCTAACACATTACACTCTGGAGACTGTCAGTGGCTCCAAACCCTATTAAGGCAGCAGTTTTCTTGCTCTCCTTTCCATCTCTTTTGCTCAATGCCGTTACGCACTGATGGTGGCTTGGCCTGTTATCAATGGAAAACTAAAGACATTCTCCAAAATGAAACATCACAGCATCAAAACCTTTGCATTCAACTTCTTTGGGCTGAGGAGAGCTCATTTTTAATGCTGTGGATGACAAGAATGACAGTAAGGTTAAGTGCTAGCCCTGTGAGAAAGGCAAGCAAGCAGGTAGAAGGGGCAGGTAAACTAGATACATTAAGTAAGCTGAGCAGTAGAGAAGCAACCAACAAGGCAGAATGTGCTCAGGGGTTAGAGATAACATGGTTAGAAACAACATGGGCATTCTCTGATCACCCCCCACCCCCCATTTTGCAAGGTCAAAGGGACCAACCTGGGAGCAATTTTAGGGGAGGAACTGCCTGAGGAAGGCACCTTCCCCTTCTGAGGGCACCTGCAAGCCAGAAACCACCTCCAAATCCTTTGCAGTGATCATCTTCCCTCTTTCATCCACTGTAGATACCCAGGCTGCAAGCTCTTTAGGACACAGCTTGCCCTCTCCCTGCTTAGCACCTATGCAGTGGGGATCTGCTCTCAGCTGCATCTCCACCACTTTATAACCAACTTCCAGGGTCTCCAAAGAGTAGTAGAGGCAGAGGAACTGGGGGCCACAACCATGCCATCAGCTTCTCTTCAAACAAATGTAATCTGAATGGTAGAGCTGGGGGAAGTATTCCTAAAACGGTGAAGTGGAATAGCACTACGTGTCCTTGCAGTCCTGACCACTGAAGGTACAGCAGCAGACCTATCTCCCTTCTTTCAGTGCCTGCTCATACACCTGTACTAAGAGATTCCAAAATCCATTGTGCCTTCCTGAGGCAATGTCCCTGCTAGGTCAGTGCATCATGGTGCTGTTGCACTGCAGGCCACTATAAAATAGGCACAACTGAGCGCTCAGCCTGCAGGAGAGAAGGACCTGTCAATATTATTTTCCTGTAAAGTGCCACACATGCCGGAGGTGCTTTATAAATAAGTCAATAAACAAACAGCATCAAATTACAAAGAGGAATGAATGATGAACCCTCTTTCCTCTTTCTAAAGAAATAAATAAGGGTCAGAAATATAAATTATACATATTTCAGAATCCACCAGGAAGCTGTATTTTGACAATCTGGTGATGCAGAGGAGGTTTCAAAGCATCCCACTCCCTCTGAATAACAGCGACTGCCAGAGAACACTGAGCATGCTTGCAAATTCATAATTTTAAGAATCCAGTTATATTTACAGTAGCTATACTAATTCCTAAAGTAGCCAATTATGTACACATGCACCTAATATGCTAGCAGACCCCTCCGTATTCCAGGTTTGAACCGCTGCAGTTGGCGATTCCCTCAGACCCTTACTTTTTAGGCATGATAGGTAGTCCTACGGAAGAAAATGGGACAATTCAACTCGTTAAAACTAGGCAGATGCTTGCATGTTTCCCTGGACTGGGGCCTCAAAGGGAAGCAAAAAATCCGGAGCTCTGCATGGCTTTGTAAGCACTAGGAAACACAGTGTGCTCCTGTTGAAATGGCAGCCCCATCTTCTGAAACGAGGGATGAGTCCCCAAGCAAAACCAGGGATGCCACGGGCTCTAAATCTTTAAGTAACGGCATTACTTCAACTCAGCACTAGAGAGGGCAAGGCAGAGGATGGAAAGATGCAATAGGTTTACAAAATTCCCTGTCTTTTTTTGTGATTATTATTTTAATGGAAAAAAGTGTTGTGGTTTGAAATCCATTATTTCCCCGCAGTGTTTGCCACTCTAATATAGCAGCCCCAGCTGTTATCTTATTGATTATATGGAAACTACAGGTGTGCCTGAACATAAACAAAACAGGAAAAGGATGGAAAGCTAAATAGCGACAGGGAAGAGAGTAGGGACCAGCAGCCTGCACTCACAACGTTCAGGGACTTCTGACATTTTGCAGCGCTCAGCCCTGGCTGTGAGCTGCCACAGCACTGCCTTGCCTTGCTGCCCTGGTGCTGCTGGCACAGCATCTGCAGAACCTGGGGCTGCAAAGAGGCGCAGGCACCTGGTGAATCCAGCTAAAGCTCCTCTCCAAGCCCAGGCTGCCTCCCTGGTGAAGCCACCATCAGCACCCACCCCCTTTTTGGCACTGGCTCCTGGGAGGGAGGGATTGCCAGCAGAGCCTTCTCTGTGCTTGGTTTAGGAAGTGCTGTGCTGTTTCTTTTACGTCTGCTTCGGGGGTCTAGAATCTGCCACTAATTTTTCCCCTTGAAAGCTTCAAACGACCCCAGCTCAAAAGAGCACTTACTTAGTAAGCGGTACTTACTAGTGTGAAAAATGCCAGGAAGCTCAGACTGCTTGGGTGAGGGACTGGTCTCTAAATAAAGACAAGACCATCAAAGAGGTGCCAACAAGGGAAGCATACCATTGCATGGCCGGCTATAAAGCTTAAGCGTGACTGTCCTGAATTCTGCTTCAAGGGAGTGACAAGTGGAAGCGCTGTGCCCAGCTTTATGGTGCACGCCCTGCAAAATGCACGTTGTAAACCTTCCCCACCAAGAGCATTAACCAGGGAAAATACAGCAGATTTACACAGTGCTTTTACTTTGTAAAATCTAAGATTCCAGCAGTAGATAAAGGAATCTTAAAACATAAGTGTATAACTTGGTGGTACCACACAAAATCAGAGGCCACAGAGGCGTGAATGAATTCAGATTCCGAACAGCAGACCAGATAGCATGCATTACACAAAAGAAAATAACACTGTCTCTTCTCATACTATTATTTATGTACATGTTTATGTAGTTAAATTGCAAAAGCTTTCCTTTAAGGAAAATGACACACTGAGGATGTTTACTCTGTTTTTGTTATTACTTTAAATGCATTTATATTTGATTTCATTATTCAATATATATTTTCTTTTTCCAGTTACACTTGGGAGACAGGTACAACGTACACACATTCGTACTTTAGTGTTGTGACAACCAGCATCGGAGTTGTTGAAATATCCATTTCAAAACCTGCCTTAGTGCAATCAATCAAATCCTCCACTGCAATACAGAGGAAAATAAACAAGGCTATCGGACTGCAACTCCTGGTCGGGTGCGTGGAGTGCAGAGCGTGGAAGACTAAGGGGGAGGGAATAGAGAAACAGGGATGCCAGAAAGAAAGACTATTTCAATGGCTCAAAGAGCTTAAAGAGTCTTAGAGGGGATTAAAGAATAAAACAATATATTAAAATTGCAAGGAAGCAAAACCAGAAACTCGACCATCTTGGTGGCCATAAGAACGCATGGGCCATGTAGCGTTAAAGCCTTGAGCGTCATACTTATGAGGAAAGACAGAGCCAGCAGGAACACTGTGCTATATTATTGTAAAGGCAAAGTCCTTCCAACCCTGAGAAGTTGGTATGCTCAGCCCCTCTACCTCTACCCCTCTTAGTCATAAGATTGCCACCAACAAAAAAGTTCCTGCTCTGAGGCAGCCCCTCTGTCTTGGGATGCGCTTATTCCCAGCAGGGTTGCAAAAATCCACGGAGGTCATTGTGCAGAGTGGTTGATTCCTACTCAGGTAGGAGAGGTGCTCCAAAACTTCAGCTTTCAAGCCCTTGATTTTTCCAGTAAAACATGTCCAGGGAGCAACCTGTCCTGGCTTTCAAAGGACCCTGGTTGAGAGGGTGTGTGTTTGTGCGAGTGTGCGTGCAACAGCCGCATGAGTGGGGGGCATCCTGTTCTGCATATGCTGGCACCGACTGTATTCTTTAAGTATGTATATGTTTCTGGTTACCCAGGAACAGACCCCAAATCCCTCTAAGCAAGAGTCAGCAGGAGCATATGTTCAGGAGCACACTGACAATTAAATGAGAATTTTATGTCATCTCAGTACAACAGAAGCAACTGAAAACTATTTGCCTGGTTCAAGAAACGAAAAACTAGCACCACCAAAACTACATAAAACTCTATCACTGAAATTTTGACAAAACTTCCCATTACAGTAGCGCTGTGCATGTGTATTTTATATATATATGCTTCTTTACTTCAAGCATGAAAAATGTCAGCCCAGAGGGAACTGTCTGAGAAAGTTACAAGCAGGCATTGAGCTTGGTACTTGTTTGCTTACTGTGTTCAGATTTTTATTATTTTTTCTAATATTTTTTGATGGAAGTGTTGCAGCTTTTTGCTTTCATTTAGAAAAGAAAATGTGAAGCAGACATATTTGACATATCGGTACTTGCTTGAGTTTTCAAGGGAGACTGAAGCAATACCTAAAGAGACAAATCGTCCTGTTCTACCTGCTCCTTACCACCCCCAACTCTTCCACCAACTCCTTTCCTGCTTTCATGTCTAAGCTTATTGCCTGTGCTGCTTATGAGAGCTGTTGGGATTTCTTTTCCCTCTCTTCCATCCCAGACCTCCTTGGCTACAGCTTGCAGCTCTTGAAGTCACTGTAAACAATCCCACCAGATCATTTCAGTCCTTAAGAAACTGTAACAAAAGAAAGAGGCTATAAGGACTACCTGGAGAAGAGTATTGAGAAGACAGAACATATGTTTTGGAACCCCTTCTGAGATAAGGGGGACCATGCGGCTCTCACAACAGAAGGACTGCCACTGGAAAGCTAGGTGGGACCACAGCAGACCAAGCTACAGAATTACTACTAAACCCTGGCAATACAAATGCAGCCTGAAAGCAGAGTACTTTACCACAGCCTTTAGAAATGGGCTTAAAAAAAGAACGTCTTACTGTATATGTATTTTACACAAAATTCTGCAATTCTGTAACGTTCTAAATGCTTTTTCTATATTGCAAAAATTAGATGAAGCACCGGATATAATAAATACATGAAAAGTATCCAATTCTGTCTTGCCCTCCCCCTCGTCTCTCCTTTCTTTTCTTTTCCTCTTTTTTCCAAGTGAGCTGGTTGCTAGACTCTTGCCCTGGCATTCTCACCCAGAAGGGATCGAGACAGCTGGGTGAGCTAGTCCTTCCAAACGCTTGCTTAAGGGGATATAGTAATGAAACTTCAATCTTGTTCTTGCTGTGCCCTACAGCCCTCATACATTACTATAGAAAACAGGTTTACAAAGCAGAAGACAGGAGTCCGTCAGTATCATTAAACCAGCTGTTATGTCTCCAGTGAGTGCCAGAAGAGGGCAGACAGAAGGGTGGGCAAAAAAAGAAGGGACAATTTGTTTTACGACTGAAACACAAATCCCTCCATCTCATGCCTGCATGTGTCTGTCTGCTTCCTTTATTCATTTGTCTCCCTCCCTCCTATTTTTCTCCTTGTGGATGTCAGATGCAGATCTGGGGTTCATTCTCAGTTGTTACAGTGTGAGAGAGAGACATGAGTAGTCCTATTTTGTAGAGGACAATATGTCCTGTCTGACTCATACAAGAGATGGTTCTCCAAGACTCCTTGGTCCCAAGTCTGATGCCCTGGCTTGAAGCTCCACTTTGGGATTATCTCCACTCTCCTTAAATTCCCTCTGCTGAGCATTTAGCAAGGTCGTAGACATAGCCACCCTGTGAGGGGGATGCTGGCTGAGGTGGAATTCAGTCTGAGATTGAGTCTCCCACGGGTAGGTCTAACTTCCCACCGCAGTTAATGGAGGCTCAGTCCTTAGAGGCACTGAAGTCAAAAGGTTAATTCAGCTGATCAGGAGATGTCTGCTCTAGGATGAGTTGAATTAAGTTCCTAGCCTCAACTGACTGCACTGAATCTCTATCAGCTGTAATGGGTGTTTAGACGCCAACTTACATCTAGATACCTACAGGAAGACCCCTAAATTTAGACGTTTTAATCTGGAGCTGAACTTCGTTCTAGGAGTCAGGGGAATCTCTGCCTCTTTTACAGCTTCCTTGTGACCCTAAATAAGAGATTTATATCCCTATGCCTCAAATCCTCTCTTTTTGTGAAACAAGACTGAGAGCTTTCATGTATTGCATGCACTGAGAAATACATAACACCACAGAAGAACTCAGAAGTAGTTGTGTCCAGGTACTGGTGGGCTATCGCAGAAGGCAGGATATCCCCCTGGAAGGGGATAGCTGCCAAACCATGCTACAGAGCAAAACCATTCTCCTTGCAGAGCACCAAGGACACACTCAGAATGGACAAACGGAGCCTGGTACAAACACCGTTCCCAGCACCACCTGAGCCAGCTGTGTGATGTGCACGAAGGACTATGGAGTTGGGACAGGCCTGTGCTCAATCTCAAGCCCTGCTGAGAGGCAGGGTTTATCAGCATAGGTACAGTGCCTTGCTGTTTCCATTATCTGTTTTCCAAGACTGAGCGAGCCTCCCTGCACAATGGCATCTTTGTGTCGTGTCGATCTACTGTGCAACATAGCCATGCTTGTAAAATGCTGGTTGAGAAGGCTCGCGGGTTTTGGAGGTCCTCCTTCAGTGTTTGCATGAGGCTTTGATGGTCTTGCATTCCCAGCTTTTTCAGCAAAACCCAGCTGGTTAAAGCAGGCTGTGGACCATGCTTAGATAATATCCTGAAAATTTTTGTTATACTGAAAATAAAGTACTCCTTCAGATCTGGAAACGCAGGGGACAGGCTTTCTAGTACTCCTACCTGAGAGTCCAGCTAGAACAGTGAAGCTCAAAGGCACATTAAAATGAAATAACAACATACAACACTTACCTTTTTTCCTCTCCAAAGTACTTCACAAGCTTTTATTAAATTAAGTCTCATCACACCCTTGGGACATAGGTGCAGTAAATACCTTCATGAGAGGTGGGTAAGACACAGAAAACTCTCCACAAATACTCCTCTGGCTGACTGTATGAATTGATTCATTTCAGTTGCACCCTTGTGCTGTCATTTCCCACGGAGTTTCAGGCAATCAAATTTTACTGCCACAAAGGGTTTGCAGGAAATGAACTGCAAAGTTGTACACAAGAGGATTTGCTTATGAAAGGCACGTGAGCACACCCCAGCGAAGAGCAGGAACAGCAGCTGTGTAAGACCTGGCCTCTCTGTGTTTGGGGTAATAATCCAAATGTTAAGCTGTGCATTGTCAGCACAAGCCTGACTTATGCATTTTTAATCTGTTTATTTATTTTAATTAAAGAGCTAAATGGAAGGAGGGAACTCTAGCAAGTAGCTCTGCTTTCAGGTTGTAAGCCATTTTGCTTTCCACCACACAAGTAATCCCCTTCTCTGTGCATGCTGACCACTGGCTCGAGGACATGAAGAATAAGGGATGGACTTGACAGTCACAGATCAGACAAAAAGACGCTGGCAACTCACTAATCAGTGCTTTCTGTTTGGTGTCTAAGAAAATTCATTTCCTGGCAGGAACAGTCATAGAGACGGAAAGAGATACCTTGCCATCTAATTTTAATTCAGAATGTCTTAATGCAAAAACGTGTAAGGCAAACACGTACCCACATAAAAAGCCGATTGAAGATAAACATTCCTCCAAGGAAGTGAAATACTACAGGTCTTTAAAAACGGGGGGGGGGGGGACGACAAAAGCAATCAAAACCCCAAAAGCCAAAACTCCACAACAAACGACAGGAGCAGCACTAACTTGTACCTGGGGCAAATCAAGATCTAGCCAGATTTCCCTCTTGTGTAGGTCTGGGAAACGCAGAAAGAACATCTTAGAAGTAAACTTACAGCCCAGGAATTGTTTGCAGAACTGATTCAGTTTTGAATCATTTGACTTGAATAATTGCAAGTAGCAAATACATTTGAAAAATCCAAAATCCTCTTGGAGTTGTTTTGCAAACACAAGAAGCTACAATTTTTAAATTAATTGTACAACTCAAATGATTCTATTAGCTCTAATTATCAACCGTATTTTACAGAGAGGAAAACTGAGGCAGAGAGAAGCTAAAAGCAGTATCCCCTTGAATACCTGAGTAGTTTTTCAAAGTTTTGTTTTAGAGCTGAGGCATTTTTGTCTTCTTTCCACCTCCCATGCTCCACAGCTCCCCAAGTCTATTATTGCTTATGACTTCACAGGTACGACCACATCGAACTCCCTGTTAACTTGGAAGATCTCATGCTCTGAGCTGGGTCAAAGGAAGCAAGTTCTCAAACTCATCTGGTAATTTTCAAGACAAAAAAAATTGATTAAAGTTCCCATTTGGAATTTATATTCATGGCTGCAGAGTTGTCCTCCTTGTGCTGCTTCTATTGAAATAATTATGTAGACAAAAAAGCAAAGGCGGTTAATTAATTTATCTCTCCCCTCCCCGCCCAAGATTTTTTTTTTGCAAAACTCTTTCAGTGAAATTTGGAGACTGACTCATCAGATGTGTTCCATGGAAAATATTGGTATTTAAATTGAAAAATCAAACACCTAGAAGTATGCAATCATACTCCAACTTCCATAATCTACTGCATCATCACTATGTACAAGATGACTTCCATTCTTCACTTCCAAACAAAGTATTTTGGAAGGGGGAAAGCTTTTATTTTGCTGAAAAGGAAAGTCTGAATAAAAAGTTTTAATCATGGGGAAGGGGAAAAAAACCGAAGTATTTTCCCCTTTCTTTGAAATTCTCTTTAGGAAAACAAAACAAATCAAAACACCAGAAGCTCATCAACAGTGACAAGAACAAAACCATCTTTTGGCCAACTGCAGACAATATAGCTTTTGCATGGATGCAGCCATCAGCAAATTCAGAGGGTGTTGCCCCTGGGAGTTTGGATCAGGTAAGTTATGGTTTGGGTCTGTTGGTTTTTTTTCAGCCTCTGAGCCCCAGGTTATTATTTTAACAAACCTATTTCCATTGTCACGTCTCCTTATTTGCTAGAAAAGATTAAAGAGCTTCGAAGTGCATAGGAAACGGGCGCCATTCTTAAGAACATTGCAAGGTTACAGGGGACTGTCTGCTAATAATGTGTGTTGGTTTGGTAACAAGCTGAAGCAGAGAGCAGCGGGGGCACTGCTTCATGGCTGCAGCTTTTTCAAAAGGGTCTGTTAAAAGTATTTCAGGAGGAGAGACATGTGAGTGAAATCTTTAAATGTGTCAACAGGGAGGCCAGACACTGAACTTCTGCCCACTCCAGAGCTGACACCATCCTTCAAAGCAGAGGAGATTGACCTTTGCAGTTGAGAATCACTGAGTGGCAGCAGGGGGGTTCCTGCATTTGTTTCTAAGACGTTTTTTGCCTTTCTCTTGCAATAGAGAAACAGAGAGTAGTCATTTGAAGCCATGGTTTGGTGGAAAAAAAACAATCTTTTTCCCTGGAAACTGAGGTGGAGAAAGAGGGTGGCAGGTCATTGATTAACTAAGTTGTCAAATCAGTCCATAATGAAGTCAAAAAGTGCTCAGAAGAGGACAAGCATAGTTCATTCCCCTCTCCTTCTGCTTTATAAGGAGTGCAAGCGTAGCCTGCTTGAGTGCAAAGCATTAGCTTCTGGCAAGGCCTGCAGCAGGTATTGGACATCCACCATATTGTGTACCTCCTCTTCCTCCCTCAAGTCACATTAACCATGAACACCGTGTCCTGCTCCATTTCCCAAATTGCTCTCTGCCACCCAGGTATGGAAAGTCATGACAATACAACCTCTTCCCCCTCTGCTCCGACCAGGTTTCCCATGTGAAAAAATAAACCAACTGGTGAAGGGAAAAAAGAGCAGTACTCACACTGCAGCAACAAGACCTGCTAGCGGAGAAATGAAAAAAGCCACGACACTTCAAACAACAGGGCTAAGTTTGAGACCGCCCTGTACAACCCACCCATGAGCCCAAACATCAGGGAACTGCCTTTCCTAGGAGCGAGCACTAACCTCTCTCTTGCTAACGTCCTCCTAAAGCAGACTCCTCTTCCATGCAGGATGTGCAAAAGAAACCTTTCACTCCCAACACCTGGATCGCACCAGACGATCGCACGCTGAGCTCCAAGTGCAAGTACCCCAGATGGGACTCCATGCTCTTCAAAGTTAAAGCATGGTCTCAGCTGCTTTGCTGGATCTGAATCTTAAAAGTGGGAAGAAAGACCCCCAAAACTCATGCCCTCAGCACGTACAAAAACAGAGGGAGAAGCGTGCACAGATGGAGGAAAATATGAAATGAAAGCAATTCCCAACTGTCATTGCATGACCTTGGACAGGTTGCATCACCTTTTTGTATTTTGTTCTTCCTTCCTTTTCCCCTCTAAGCACACACCCATATTCACGTCTGTAAAATTCAGATTATAACACCTATGTCATAATGATTGTGTGAGGATTAATTTAATTGATGTTTGCTAAGTGTACAGCAATCCTCAGGTGGAAAAACACTACATGAGAAAGGCTGGCTGGCCAGCTTCACCAAGTAAGCACCGTGCTATGGTCATGGGGAAAAAAAACACCAAGGAAGGGAGAAGAGGAATCTATGCCAAGCTGTCAGCGAGTATGTGCTAAAGGGGAGCCCGTCCCAGCACCCGAAATCTGAGCAGACAGCAGAGCAGAAGGCTGGCTAACAGGAAGATTCAGCTGATAACACCTTAAATAAAACACCTACAGATGAACAAGGTGGCACAGGAATCTAGGTGTGTTCTGGTAGGGAAAAGGGTTTTTTTCGTGCCATGTTTAAAATTTCAACATCTTCCCTAAAACATTATGCTGAAAGAAAAAACTTATTTGGGCCAGTTTAAGTGTTCCAAATGAGAAAAAGTTAAGTTTCTGAGTGAGAATAAAGTACCTTCTACCACAAATGTATAATCAAGCAACAACCCGCCTCCCCCATTCAGAAATATCAATTTTCCACTCGGTTCCAATGTGAATTTTGTCAACATCAACTTGACTCCGAACGTCATTGATTTTGCTGATACAATGTCTCCCAACAGGAAAATTTTCTATTGATATTTTCTAATCATCACTTCTAGTATAGAGCTGTGGGATCAAATTTTTACCACCGTAAGAGCATTCTCCATCTCTCTGAAGATGACAAATTCCCTTCTACATATTCAGAGTATGCTGAGAGTGCCTTAACATGAGGTTTAAATCCAGAACATTCTCTGTGCTGCTAACCTTAGAAAAAGATACAGCTTGTGTCTCTTTTTGCTGGGGACACATACATACTGCATGATGCCCTCTGAGTGATTTGATCTTACAAATCCTGCCCCAAGCATTCTCTCTTCTCACAGCACTATCCAGCTTGCTCTGTGCTGGTAAGCCGCTGCCATCCATCCATCCATCCATCCCAGAGGAGGCAGTTTACCATCAGTGGTGTTTCAAGATATTTTTTTTTTTAGGTGATTTGTGTACCAAAAAAAAGCTATAGAAATGAGAACCCCATGATTATCCCAACGTTTTGTATTACTATGTATTAATCACTCTCCTCTCCAGAGATGCCATTGCTGATTTGAGAGACTTGATTTTCTTTTCTTTAAAGGTATCTCCAGACCATCTTAAAGAGCTGAGCGGGCTTGGAGAGATAAGAAGGAAAATATGCCTCTAAAGACACTTAATGCTCAATTCTGAGTCTGTAGAGATGCTCACAAACTCTAAGCCCTGCAAAGGACCAAGAGGTTCAGTTCCATTCAGCGTGTATATATTTACCCTTATTCACAGCATTACAGAGCTACTGTCCTTCCGAAAGAGATATAATAAGGAGGAAAGCTTTCTGTGACAGAGAGCTCTGGTGCATTCATCCAACAGTTTAGCAGAACAATGCGGAGATGGAGTCTGCAGCTAAAGAAAACAGAGCCGTTGCTTAAAACCTCTAATGTTAATAGCTGTTCTGCAAACCCCATCACAATGAAGCAGAGGAAGAATAATGAGGAAAAAGGGAATAGGACAGTGCGAGGGCCAGGGAACTGGCTGAGACATTCAAACAGTAGCTACAGTACTAGAAGACGATCATGGGAGTGTTAATCTGGAGTATTCCCTAGCAGCAAAGAAGGACATCGCAACACAGACCTCAAGGAACGGCTGTGCAAATCTACCCAACAGCTGCCCGAGCTGCTGAACTCCTCACTGTCCACCTTCGCTCTGTCGTTACCGCAGCAAAATCCATGGGGTACCTCCGTGATTCCTAGCTACGCTGTGGCCACAGCTCTGCACACAGGGCCACCCTCATGGTGTTACCCGTGGAAATGCAGCCTTCAAAAGAGAAAGCCTGGGAATGAGGTAGCAGAGTCGCTCTCCCCCAGCCCCAAGGGAGAGAGGAAGACTGTAGGTACATCGACAGAGTTGGTAATAAATGCAGGTAAGTGTGGAGAGGCTTACCAGCCCTGGTTTTAATCTAGCTGAGATGCCACATTTACTCCAGAGCACACGCTGCTCTGCTCGCCCTGTGGCTTGTTACCCATACTAACACCATGCTAATTAACCCCAGTGCTGCTGAAGGCATAGCCATGCTGTAAGTGGGGAGAGGAGAGGCAACAGAACGAAGGATTAGTAACGCCACTATGTGAAGGAAAGAGCAGCTTGCAGTAGCCAAGCTAAAATGAAAAGAAATGCTGAATGTGTTTCAGGCTAGTGAAGTGGAAAAGCTGAAGCTGCTCGCATGCGGTATGACTTAGATACATTATGTACAGTATTGTGGAAAGAGCCCCCTACCACATTCCCTGCTCAGATTCGACAAGCCGGTAAAATTTTGAGACCGAGCCATTTAGGACATAGGGTTAGATTCTGGCAGCTGACAGATGACGCCTAATGTGTCCAGAAAGATTGTTAACTTTTTATTAAGTTTGGCACTGTTAAAGACAACCCTCCCCTCAAATGCCCATGATAAGGTCCTGGTCTTCCCACTTAGCTATATTTTCAAATGTTTATCAAATATGATTAACTACTTCCCCCTGCCTGATTTATTCACCTCCTTTTTTTCTTTTTTGACACTCCCAGCCCTGCACATGCCCAGCCACTGCTGGGATTGCTCCAGCCCAATCCATTTCTGTAGGCAGAGGCCCAATAAAGCCTTTGTGCAAATGCTTAAGTGTATTGCCCGTAAATCAATGCATCCCCTCAGCTGACAGTTCCCGCAGAGAACGAGCAGGTAGTAATAGTAAATGTTTCTTCAAACTTCCCGGACTGATAGCAGGCTCCTGCGAGTAATGCCCCATGGAGAGAACCGCCTTTTTCCCCTCATCCCCATCTCCTTTCAGCACGACATTACTCTGCGATCAAGATGCAGACCCAAATGCATTACCCAGAGTCCCTGCGGGGCTGCAACCTCGCACCCAGGTAAATTGACTGCTGCGAGTGTTTCCAGGATTACAGGGCAGCAGGCAACTTGAAAAGGACTATCACAAACTAATGTTTACATTATGAACCCCATGCTCCCACCTTCTTAAGGCTCCCTACCATCTCCCTGTTTGTAAGGAACTTGAATTTGGGTTTCTTTGAACTGAGCTAACAGAACTCACACATAGTCGTACCGGCAGCAGAATACATAACAAATACCATCAGCAACAACAGTAGAACAAGCAAAGGAAACAATTGAATTAATGGCTGATATTTTTGTGTCCCTGTAATCTTCCTCCCTCCTTCCCCATGGAGTCCTCTGAAGGGAGCTGCCAGAGCCCTGACTGCAAGGGAGAAGTTACATGGATTAGGAGCCACTTCAAAATGACACAAACCTGTTTTATCTGTCAATCAAGATGGAGGATGAACAGTCGTTTAGCAACAGTGTCACTGAAATTATATTGCTTTGCTTTTGAAGTACATAAATATTTAATTTTATCTTCCTCAACTTTCTGCTTCTTCCCTTGTTTTAGAACAGAATCTCACAGATTTTAAAATAGATCCATAGTTTTGTTTTTTTCTCAGTCACATTCAGCTGGTTTGAAATAAATATCTGAGTGTCTCTGTGTATAAAAGAATTGGCGTATATCCTGCCTATAGCCAATAAGAAAAAAACCCCCAAACCAACAGAGGAAGACACAGAGTATATTGGTACTCGAATACGGCAGGTTTCCGTCGCCATTCAGCTGTGGAGTTTTTCCTTTAAAATCTGATGAGACCAAGTTCAGGAAAAGGTCTGCAAGCCCCAGGCTCTCGCCACTTGCCAAAAGCCCTGTGCAATGCTGGCAGTAGCCATGAGCCTGCTCTACCTGACCGGCAGGCGGGTACCCTGAACTTGCGTTTCATTCATGGGTCTGCACCTCTGAAGGACAAGGGCTGTTCACAGGAAGAGCTCTGCTCCTTCAGACGTCCCAGGGGCTGGGGCCAGGATGCCTGGGGGGGTTAGCAGGCCAGCTTGAGGAGGAAAAAATCACAGTGACATAAGGCATATTAACCAAGCCAGTTGATCAGGAGCTGCAGGTGGACCTTTGCAACAGGAGGATGGACAAATCCCTAAAAATTTGTCCCAACTGGAGCACAAAAAAGTGTTTTGTTTCAAAATCTTGTCCAAGGCACATACAGAAAACATGGTTGGATATGCTTGACTTATCTAGACTAGGAGAACAGATCAGCTATTTACACAGCACTCGGGATTTTACATTTCAGAGGCTGGCTAAATACAAAAGAACTCTCTTTTGTGTTCAGTCTACGCAGTGGAGAGTAGCCTATGGCTCTGAATCAAAACAGCTGCTGCCTTAGCTCAGGTGCTAGAGACAAATTCTTTTGCTACTGAGAGTTGTACGTAAGTCGTATCCCCAAACTGGCGAAAGGGAATGCATCATTACGCAGGTTATTTTTGTACAAGAGCAAATCCTAACTACTGCCTGCGCAGTGTCCTTAGGGATATCATAACATTCTCGTGCTCCATAAGCAAAACCTCACATCTGTGTAAAGGATTTATAAACATTAACCCAGGATTGTGAGGGCTTCTGAAAAAATGGATGCTAGATGGTATCCATGGTCACACTAACAATGAAGCAGGGTTTATCACTTAGAGTTTGCCCTCAAGGGTACACAACTGTTTAATGCTTTAGAGGAGAAAAAACAAACACAAGCACAGTCATAAACCAGGTAAACCTGAGGATTTCTGCTTTGTGGGAATCTCTACTGTAGGAACGCTGCAGAAATTTCCTGCTGAGGAATGTGGGAAATGTGCTGCTGAGCGAGAAGGATACGGGACGTGAACACACAGCGAGGCTGTTTCAGGCTGCAATGATAGTTTTAACCGCTGCTACAGCATCACCTTCACCCCATGTCTAGCCGTATGGTCTTACCTGCTCCCTTCTCAAACCCTCTCCTGGGCAAGAATGGGAATTCGTTAGTGCTGACTTACATCAGTTTAAAACTATTGTGCAGCAGCATCCTTGGAGATCATGGTGCTCAGAAAAATGCACTTCTGAACAGCTTGCCCCATGAGCTGGTTTCTGGCAGCCCCTCTGTGGTGGAGGATCGTAAGTTTGCTGAAACCATTAAGTTTCTACAAAGTGTTTTGATTTCAACAAAATGGTATTTGCTAATGAGAATCTGTTTCAGTGGAAAACTCCCAACTGCTCTCTCTGGCAGAAAGTTGGGGGAAAAAAGAAGAAAAAACCCACTAATACTCTTGTATACAAAAAGATGTTTCCAGCTAAGAAGGAAAAAAAAAAAAAATCAAATATTTGTTCTTTTAACAGTGGAGACTTGGAGCAGAGAGGAACAAGGTAATTTCACATGTTCCTGTGAACAAGCTGCTGCAAATAGCTTCCCCAGATAATAAGTAGAAACGAGTCAGAAGAAATGGATAGGGGAAGATCTATAATAGTGCAAAGAAATGTGTGATCAGCTAGGGAATTCCTCTTAGGAGCCTTGTAGAGAATATTGTATTTGCCAGACCAGATCAGACCACTGGGCCAATCAAGTGCAATTTAAGCATTAAGTGTAACAGCTTGATAAATCTAGGTCAATGCACCTACATGCAGGTACAAGTTTAATACCACTTCATTAGCAGGACTGCAGCACCTAACACAGAGCGTATCTACGGGTCCTGCAAGAGAGAAACTATTGGCATTTATGGGATTGCACAATTAAATCCATGAGTTTCTCTTAACAAGTGACCAGAAATTGGTCCCACTTTACAATTTCTAGTCTGCAGCAGCAGACGGTGCTGACGCTTCAAATATAAGTGGAAAACAGTACTGCAATAGCTCCTCTGGCCAGTGTGCAACACCCTGCAGGAGGAGGCTGGAGGGAGAAGAGCTCTGCCTTTTTGAGCCCTTGCATTCAATCAGCCTTCACTGGAAATGTATTATCTTAGTGTGCAGCAGACCCACAATTATTATTAAATGTTCTCAAAAACCAGCCCTGACCTGTTTAACTCCACCTTGGTACCTTGTGGCTCTGCCATAACCCGACACAAAGGGGATTTTATCTCTGCACGTACTTCAGGTTACTACACAGGGACTTTGCTTCTGGGACTTACTCAACGAGCAGAGAAATCCCTAGATTTTTAAGTGTGCTTTTAGGGTCTCGTCTCCGTAGGGGTGTGAGGAAGACCACAAGAACCTTGACTGCCCTGGCCGGCAGCTAGGAAGGGGAGATTGATGGGGCAGTGGCTCTGCTCTCTTGAGACTACGGAGTGATGACAAGGCTCTTTATTAAAAAAATAAAATTGGCAGTGCTAGATCATAGAATCGCAGCTTTTGATCCCCAGTTCCTTTCCCCCCACCAAGTGGGAAGGGTACAGTATTTTCTTCTGCTCCTTCCCTGTCCACTACCTATGACTCCGAGGCTGGTCCAGGCTTCCCACTGCACTGGTCCCAGGGCCACGCAGCTGTTTCAGTAAAGAGCCCTCTCTGTACCACGATCACCAGTGTCTGAATTATTCTCATCAGCTGCAAGCCAGCTTGCTCAGGTGTGTCTATACTACACAGCGACCTCTCCCAGGACTGCAGTACAGCCATACATCAGACCAGGACTACTGACAGTCTGTTGGATACTTCCACTGCAAAGTCGTGTGCCACCTTCCAGACAAGCCATCATGCTCATAGAATTGCAGTACACTTGTATTTTGGCAGCCACCCAAGACGCACAGAGAACAGTAAGAAATACAAGCACCAAAAGACATAGCGCGTTGTTGGACCCTAGCAAGGTCAGGACAAAACCTACTTGCAGTCAAGGACCAAGCCAAAATCTGCCTCTTTAGTTGCCCTGTTGTAGATCTACCCGTTTTCCTCAGAAATAACTTTCAAGGGCTGCTAACACAAATCCAGACTTAATATAAGCGCAAAAAGCGCCACAGGCACGTAATATGTCTTTTGGAAATGAAAAGTGGTCCGAGAGATCTAATCAGCTGAAAGGCAATTCTTTACTCAGGCTGCCAAGTGCAGATGAACTCGCTGGCTCCAGACGTGCCCGTCTAACCTACCAACCTGCATTGCCGAAGTGTCATCAGACCAAGCCTCCTGAAATCCTGGCTAGCAGCCCTTCCAACTATTCCCTGAGCGCTCCGCTCCGGGTTTTTGTGACCTGACCATTATTATCCAAAATGCTCCATCCACTTGAGTTAGCCCATAATCCTTTGAAGACGGCTTTGTCTATACAACTGCCTTTTTTTGGACAATATCTGTCTATAGAATATGAGGATCAAAAGCCTCCATGTGCTTTGCTGTAACATACATGATGACGTTCCAGAAATACATCCGTGTTGAAAGAGTATCTGACTCTGAAATGGGAACAGTGGATAAAGGGAGAGAATGCTTCCTACTTCTCCTGTAATAATAAGGGCTGCACTAAACACAGAGAAATACTAGACTAGAGAAAGATGGCCTTGGCAATAATAAGAACAACAATTTGCAGGCTAAAACTGTCATCTTGCACTTGCTTCTTCCAGGAAGCAGGACTAGAGGATTTTGCAGAGTGAATATCTCTGGGGGATATTCTGGGGGAAAGAGCAGAGAAGGAGCTGCAGCAGGAGTGACAGTACATGCAGGAATACAAGCAAGGATGGATCCCAAGCAAAAGGACTCTTGTTCTGAAGCACTTCTCCGCCCACCCCCCCCAAATGGAATATCCCTTCAGTGCCCTCATCGGCCAGGTTTCTTACAGGTCAGATCGCAAGGTGGCTTTTACATGCACATATATGTCTGTGCATGCATGTGCTGGGAGTGAGACACACTAAGAAGCAGCCAGAGGCAGCACTGGGCTTTGAGTCCGGGGAATGGAGGTGAGAGCAGAACATGGTGCCAAGTGTGGGGCTAGCATGAACTTGGGTAGCACAAGCTTGGATAGCACAGGGGTCCTGGGAGCAGGATGGGCAGTCAAAATGGACTGAAGGTAGTGTGGGATGTGGACAGAAGGTCGCAGCTTGTTTCAGCGTGGATTTGCCCCCCTTCTTATCCTTTTCTCCTCACTCTTACTGTGCTTTTTTTGCTTTCACCTTGCATTTCTCATCAAACTGCATGCTAAAAGCACTGTATCCCTATGCCTGTGCTCCACTCCCTTAATTCAAAGCCCACCTTCATCACCATGCTGTGGCCATCCCTAACAAGCCCCGAAAGGCACAGATCAGATCCTTCAACTCTCGCACGGATGTCACCTAATGAAGACATCTATAAATATGGGCACATTAGAGCTCACCATCTGGCTGTGCCTCTTGGATGGCTCCGCTCCCCACAGATCAGTGGGCATGGAGACCGCCGTGGCCAACCAATTATTCCTCCATCTCCTGCTCCAACAGTCACAGGCGTGGATGCCCTCAGCAACACCGCTAGTGGCCGGTGGCCGAGGCCACGAGCTGAGCAGTGTGCCGTTTGTCAAAGTGAAGCAGTCAGCCAAGCCCACATCGTGCTGCCCCTCCGCACACCGTTCCCAGGGCTGGCAGCACCGGCACACTTGCCAGCCTCTCACCCCTGAAGGACTCAATCTTGTTCATGCACCCCAGCAGCACTGCAAGGGCAATGAGCCTTTCTGATCCCCCCCCTTCTTTCCTCACCTGGGTATCACCAGCTTCAGCCTTTCTATCAGTCTCAACCACATTTTTCTCTTTTCTCATCTGCCTCTGACACACCCTTCTCCTCAGCACCCCGCACAATTTTTCTGTCCACTGTTCAAAATGATAAATTGAAAATATTTCTTTCCAGGAAGACTCAGACCTGTCATTTAATTTTTGCTTGTTTGGATTGGTTCTTTTTCTAAAAAAGAGCCTTTTCAGATTGGCTGAAAGATTTTATTTGACCTACAACATGAAAAAACCCAACTTTTTCTTTCCAAACTTCCTCTTTTTTTTTTTTAAAGGAAGTTTTCCAAAACAACACTGTCACTGCAAAATGAGAAACTAAAATAGTTCATCTTCTCCAAATAATTTCTCCATGTTTCCCTCCCCAAAAATGAACATGACGCACAAAGAGCGTAAACCCTCCCCAAACTGTGTGCTTAGGAAAGCAAAATAGCACTCTCGCTGACATTTTTCTGCCTTCCTACTTCCCCCCCACACCTCTATTTTTCCCTATATTTCTCTGCCCGTTCCCAAACGCCATCACAGTTGCCAGGCCAAGCTCTTGGAGAGGTGCCTGCACACGGAAAAGTTCACTGAACAGCCACAGCATGTTTCGCTCCCTGAATAGTCTGTAGCCACAGGACACCTAAGAAGATCGTATTTTCTTTGAAGTACATGAATATTTGATATCCTCCCTCCCTTTCTCCTTGCCTTAATTATTCTCTTATTTTGAAACACCAGCTTGCATGCAGTATTTAAATAAAGCTGTTTTCAGAGCCACAAGCAGCTTGAAACAGTCAAGCCTCTCAAAATATATTGCAAGTGCTGTACATCCTCCTGTTCAGCACATAAGCAGCAGAGAGCAAGGCACAACCTGGGGAATCCATACAGGACAGGGGGTTGCAGGGGCAGCCTTTCCCTTCTGAAAGCTTAGGTTCCCTCACCAGATAAATCCGCACACGTGAGATGAGATACAGGGTCTCAGCCTGTTCTCCAGCCATCCCTTGCAAATCACTGAAGGGTCTGGCACAGTGAACTATGCTCAGGAAAGTGTCTGAAAGTGCACGGGATGTGGTGTGTTAGAACCGAAGCAGGCAACCAGGGGAAAATATTGAAATTCGCAATTTGGAAAAACAATAGCTGCTGCAGGGCAAGAAGGAATGAAAACACATACAGAATTTTCTATACATAGAGTTATATATGGATAATTATATGCACACATACATGTATCTACATAAATACATATAAAAAGGTTCAGAGGGTTTGTGTGACTCAGCAGCTCTGCAGACATACACGGCCGGATCACACAAATCTTTGCTGAGGTCTGCCAGCTGCAAGGATTTGGCCTTGCCAGATTTCGACAAGTCTGTTTTATGGGACATCTTTGAGAGGATGTCCAGGATCCCATTTGCTTTGAGTCGTGACGTTTTGACACCAAAACTTTAGGTGATCCAAAGAACCACTGGACACCTGTAGGGGTAGAGACGCAAGGGGCTCTAACTGCAGGTCAGGAGGTGGGATGCTGCGTGCCACAAGCGCGTGGCTGCGCTGCTTCAGGTTCACAGATGTGACACGACACTCAGGGCTGGGGCTGGGTTGCTTTTGGGCAGTGGTACTCCTGAGAAGTTGTCTGCGCATTACATGGGGGAATGGACATTAACAGGGATAGCCACGCTTGCACCAGGTGAGGGTGCTACAGACCTGGCAGCCGTTCCAGCTGCTCGAGCGATGTGTCCTGGATTATTTGGAGGTGTTTCCCTGAACAGTCGAGAGAAAAGGAAACGAAGCACGCCTCTGCACAGGTCAGGGGAGGCCATGCGCCATAAATGTTTGTGCAGGTGGATGAATAGCTGTGCCCACAGATGCTCACAAGTAGGGCAAGGAGTAAACATGCACATTTGAAAACTCATCTATCTCTATTACAAAAATGAGTCATCTCATCCTAATATCATTTT
Source organism: Burhinus oedicnemus (assembly GCA_008921705.1). Classification (NCBI taxonomy): domain Eukaryota; kingdom Metazoa; phylum Chordata; class Aves; order Charadriiformes; family Burhinidae; genus Burhinus; species Burhinus oedicnemus. The sequence goes on from VFFE01007490.1 coordinate 385,525, forward strand.
TAACTTTGCAGAGGCTTATATCAAACACAGTAGGTAGCTGGGAAGTTGTAAAAGGACTGCCTGCAAATCTCAGGGCCGAGTGTCCTGAGGTTTGATTGAGGCTCCCCAGTTGAGGTGGAAAAATCCCCAAGGCACTCTGCTGGAAATGTGAACATGACCAGTAACAGGGGCATATGATGACTTCCCAAATCTGCCTGGGGGAGAAAGTCATGCTCCTCAGCTCTTGCCTGATGGTGCGTCTCTGAATCAGGCCTTCATTGTCATTTGCAGTAGATTTTGTGCTCTTAATACCTTGTAAAATCTCCCTGCACTGTCCACATCCCTTGCCTATAAAACCTCAGCAAAGGTGAAAGCTGCTGTGAGGAGGAAACTTTAACCTGATGGAGAGATGCTTACGGAGAGCTAGAAAAGTTACTAATGTCTTTCTGCGCTTGAATATATTTCCTTTTTTTGCAAAGAGGATTTTTAGCACCATATTCTCAGGCCAGTGCTGCTCAGTAATTCTGGATGAGAAGAGGTGGAATTTTAACCAGTTCCTACGCACGGGCTAGGGGAACACGTTTTAAATGAACTGAAGGAGATATCCAAGTGCAAACTTTTCAAGGGCAAGAAGACAGAGACCCTTAAACAAGTTCCATATGCAGAAAAAACCATCCTACAAGCAGCTTTACATTGCAAGGACATATCATGCTCCAGTTGCCCCATGAGGCATAGAGGTTGCAAGTTTCATGCTCTAACTTTGTACAGCCAAGGTGACCCTCTCCTCCCTCCCATGCATTAACCAAGGGACAAGACTAACATGATACGTGTGCCAGCAGCTACAGAAAGCAGAGCAAAGACTACAGCATGATGAGTACTCTGACAGAAGCAGAGAGTGCAATATTTATTTACTGCCTGTCAATGTCTAGCCTGGATGGGATGCTGCATCTCCATCCATAGTCATTACGAACTGCTCATTAGACATTAACAGGACAGGCCTTTTCTGCGATCAGGTCATCTCAGTGGATAGGAAAAGGGGCAGCAAGCAGCAGCGGAGAAATCCAAAGTGAAAGGGAAGGAATGACAATCAGCTGCTGCAATGGTTACAGTCAGTAACGAGTTGGCTGGCTAGTGTGCATCACTATTGCTTTCTAGTAACTGGAATTAGGAGCAGAGCCATGTGTCAGGGGCTCCATACTGTCAGCTGTTAGCAGAGAGATTGATTTAACACAAGTGCCAACGGCACAAGCTTTGGCAAAGGAGGAATCCCCCTCCTAGCTGCCAGGCAACCACAGCATAAAACACACTGGTACCAGTGGCCAAACAGCCAGCATGGCTAGCGACCCCTTGGCAAGACCCACATTGAAATGCAGCTTTATTAAACATAACAGGCTTAGCGCTATGGAAGATTTTAAAACTGTCGTGTACACAATGCACATGGAAAAAGATTCAGAAATAACCCACTAGCATTGAGGAGATGAAGTGGAGAATCCCAGCTGTGCTGTAACCCTGCCTGGGAGCACGGCTCCAAATAACCACTGCAGCCCTGTTTGCTTCACCCTAGTGCTGGGGGGGGGCGCGAGGAAAATTGGGAGTGGGCAGGTCCCCCTCCCAGGAAACATAGTCTGTAGGAGAGAAAAGAGATCGTCTCTCTGACAGGCCAGAACAAGGACAGCAAAGAGAAAACTTCCAGGGAAAATTGCAGTGTTTCTTTGCAGAATGAGCCTCGACTCTGACATCATCTCAATACATGAGATTGCACACTTTGCAGGCCTGGGCCTGTTATTGAGGTAATCTTGGGTAGAAAACAAAAACCAAATCATGAACTTCTTGTTTACCTTAAGAAACAGATTACTGTTATTCTCCAACTTAGTTGACTGGAATTACCTTGAGAAGTTCAGCCACAAAAGTCTTCTCTGAAAAGTGTAAAAGCCATAAAATATCTTTTCTCAGAATTGGATCCTCTCTGCATCCAACCCATCTACTCAGCGGAGTGATTAACGTGACCGTTCACTACATTTTAGCAAAGCTAAAAGACACGCTGTCTATTTTTTACTGAAGATCTTTTTGCTGCATCTTCCCTTTTGAGTATATATGATTTACAAAGAAGCCAGCTTGGCTTCCAGGTCCCAAGATGGACTATTGGTCTGGAAGTGAAGGGGGAAGAAAACACCCCCAAACCCCACTATCTTCTGCATAGGCAAAGTGACAGGAACTTTTCCTGGAGTCAATAAGGAACAAGCAACCAGTTCCAAGGGGCTCTGCTTACTCAGCCTTTATACACAACTGAATTGTAATTAAAAAATTTGCTACTACATTTTTTTTCTGGGAAGCTTCCTGGTCATCCTTGGGAACTGAAGCTGGAAACTGGGACTGGAATTTTATATATCGAGTCCATGACCAGAATCAGCAATGGGGAATGAAGAAAAATATTCCCATAATGGGTCGCTTTTTTTTTTCCCCAGGAGTCTGTTTCCTCATATTCCCTCAGCTCAAAGCACCAGCCTAATTCACACCGAGAAAGAGTAGAGCAGAAGGCATCTACAAGAAACTGAAGCGTGGTTGCAGGGGTGGGTGTTAAAACACATACAGCCACGTGTCAAACTCACATTTGTGATCTTGCCAGACTTGTGTGGCACAAAGCTCCCACAGAGGAGGAAAAAAAAAAAAATCAAGACAGACAGACTGGGCTCCTTGCAGCATGCATTTCATTTGGCATTTCAAGGAGGAGGCTCAGGGGTGAGATTTCAGGCTTCTTTGCCTCTCTCAGTGAAGAGGGTCAGCATTTTTTTCACGTGGGGGTGAGGTGGGAGGGAGTGCTGGGGCACACGCAGGCACGCGTGTGCCTCTGTACAGCATTTCGGGGAAAGGGGGCAGTAGGCAGCTTATCCTTCTGCGTGTTGTCAAACAGATAATTGTTCTAAAACAGCTGGGCCAGACAATAGCATCTTTAATGGCCCAGCTTAAACGCGGTCGTGACAGAAATCATAATATTTTTTAATCTCCCTTTCCCCAGCCTTCCTGGAAATTCATTTTTAATGACTGCAGTTGGCTTTCATTTTTGCTCTTGTTTTTAATTCAGATAACTTCTTGTGTTGTGCAACTTCCCTCTCCCACCCCCAACATTCCCTGTAAATGAAAGGCTTCAATATTTGAAACGCCAAATTAACACCAGATGCTAACAGAACCAATGGGATAGTCTGGCTCACCAGTTCTTGCCACCTTGTTCTGGGACTGATCAAAGAACCCACGTGCCCAACAGGTAAGGGGAAAGGGTTGGATCCATCCCTCAGGCACTTAATATAAACTCTCCCTGATCACCAAGACCCAAGCAGCACATGTCTCCCCATCACCCTCCCCACACGGGCCATCTTCAAATGTTTTGATCCAAAGTAGTAAAAGGAGATAGTGGCAATCTTTGATACTTGAGGTCAGCTCATTGTTCCTGCATGGTATCACACCTGCATGGTTATTTTCTGTTGCTGCACATTTAAACAGAGGTAGGAAAAAATCACTGTCTTTTCTCCAGAGTTTTAAAAAATGCTTAATTTAATTGTTGTTCTTTCACAAAGAACCATTTTAGGAGGTTCCTATGGAAATGTTAGAAAACATTTATCACTGAAATTTATATGCATGAAAATAATTACCACTTTTTGTAAAAGAATTAAGTTTACAGCAAAGCTCCACCAAGGTTCCCCCTTCCTCTGCCCTGCAGCACCCCATGATCTCCCAGCCTGGGGTTCCCCTCATGCATGTCGTTCTGGATTCTAACCACAGACACATGACACAGGTATCATCATAGTCCCGTGGTCTAAATTTGTCCATTTTTTCAGCCCTGTTTTGTTTGCATCTATGACTTCAGACCTCAGAATCCACTGCTCCAATTTAGACAACAGAATAAAAATGCTATAAAGCCTAATTTATTTTCATAAATAAATTTGGCTAAATTTGGCTCTTGGGTCTCATGCCTCTTTTTTTTTTTTTGTTACGTATTTCACATTGAAGAAAGCAAAATTCATACCTTCTCGATGAAATTTTCATGAACTATGCATTGCCCAGTGCTGTATATTCAACAATATTAACTACTGCAGCTGTTTACATTCAGAAGGTTTCCCTCAGCCCCAGGAAGGACAAAATTTATTTTTATATACTAAAAGAATTTAAATTTCCAGAAAATGCTATGGTCACCTCAGAATATGACTCAGTAACCCAGCTGGAGGTCATGATCCCAGAGCAGGAGGAGCATTTCCATCATGCATCAATCAAGTATGTCACTTGGCACTTATGCGAGGCAATATTTAAATGAGCCCCTCAGAAACTGAACTCCTTATTGCTAAACACCTAAATGGTTGGCCTTATAGATTCAGTCCAAATGCTTGACTGGCAGTTGCTGGGGCTACAAGATGAAGGATCCCACCCTCACACATCCATCCAGTGTTCAGCATCCCGCTGCGCAAGCAGGACTTTGCAGCTCCGTCTTCAGCATGAATTTGCTCAGACGGCAAATAGCTGGGGGGAGAGGTAAGCAGCAGGGGTGAACTTAAAACATGACTGCACTGTAAAATAAGACGGGCTGGAGCCTGGGGTGCTGAGCACCATCCTAATACCCCTGGGGATAATTCAGAATCCAAGATGTGGATAAATGAAATGTCTAATTCGGCAATGAAGGGGAAAAAAATGCAGTGATGTGAGTTTCCGAAAGATAAGCTGGGTTGCTACTATTGGGTTCATCAATGTACTACCTAAAAATAGTTACCTATTACAAAGCCTCTGATTTCAGTGATTTAGGTCAGGTTTAGCATGAGTTCAGGGCCCTATCCATATACCACATTGCTAGATTGGGGTTAAGTCAAAACAGTATCACCTGAAAATAGGTAGCATTAGCAAGACACTACCTGCTAAAAATATAATTCCAAAACTCATATCATCTGAACTATCACTTTGTCAGGAATAACAGGAAGAGAAAGTTTAAAAAACAAAACCAAACAACCCATTATTGGCCCAATGCTACAAACTAATCAACACAAATTACGGTCTAATAAAAACCTCTCTTCCATCAAGTCATGAAAGAAAGGCAAAAGAAGCCAGGTCCAGCGAACCTTAGAAAAGGAGCAGGGCTGGCAGTCAGTGCTCTTCAACAAAGGGGACTCTCTTTGGCACTGAAACAGCCGATCCACTTACAGAGACACAAAGTGTCTTCAGCTGATCTGCATCCAGGACTTGGATGCTGGCATTTCCTTTTAGAGGACCTCGGGGTGGAAGGTTTGCTAGTCCTGGAGCACAGGGAACTCAGATATAATTTAATTTTTCCTTTTTTATTAGCAGCCAGGAGGCTTCTAGTGAGAGCTCCTTGTTGCACTTCACCTACACGTGGTCAGGTACAGCCCATCTGAACAGAAGTAGCTTAGATGGGCAAAGCTGCCAGGGGCAGAAAGAACAAAATGTAACTCCCCACTTCACAGATGGGAAAACAAGGCATGAAAGAAAGATTCATTGTTGTACACAAGATCACACTGGAAATTTGGGGCAGAGCTCACAACTACAGATGGCAAGTCCAGAGCCTGTACTAGGATACCCATCCAAGGCATTGAATCCACAGGGTGCTAAATAGGGATAGAGCCCAATGAAGGCAAGAGCTTCGTGAAGGCAGCTCTTCTGAAGAGGCATAACCATATTTGATTCAGAGATGCACAACACAGTGGGCAAACGATGGCCATCAACAGAAGCGCAGGCATGAAACCCACGGAGGCTGAGAGGTGATTAAATTAGTTTGGGGAAAAAAGGCAACTCTCTCTCCCACTCTGATGTAGAACCTGTGGGACCCACGGCTGTGGGAGGCTGTCAGCTCAGATACCATGACTGGATAATTTCGGGAGAAATAACAACATTGAAAGCTATGCTGAACACATGTGAGGGGAATTCAGGGCATCAAGGCCTGGAAAGAGGAGGAAAGAAACACTTTCCCTATTCTTGCAGAGTGTTGTACAATTAGGCAGATGCACATGTTCTCCTCTGAAGCATGCAGGATGGGCTGTAGCATGCACTGCTGTGGGGCTGTGCGATGCAGGGAGGGACAGATGGGCCAAATGGACCTGATCTGAAAAGGGAAATTCTACCTTCCCCTCATCAAGAGGGTAAATGAGAAGGGAGGAGAAGGAAGGGGAAGAGCAGGAGGAGGAAGGTGAAAAGAGTGCAAAGGGAAAGGAAAGGAAGGGAGTGGGGGGCGAGGGGGGTGATTAAAGACAACAGACTAGAGAGCTAGGATAAGCAGAGGGGAAAAAAACCAGAGCCCTAAAGGATTTCATTTAAAAAGCCAGAATATTTTTCTTTCCTTAGCAGTGACACTGCAGACCACATCTCTGTATCCAAACAACTCAAAGCAAATGGCAGGTCATGCAGAAATGCCTGCGCCTGTCAGGGGGCACTGTCTGTCCCCTTCCCCCCCCCAAAATGTGCAGGATTCACAGCTCTCCGCCACCGCTTGCCCTAGCAGGCAAGGCAGGGACTAGCATTTGCTGCCACTGAGGTGGCCTCCCGTCAGTCAGCACTGCACCTCCTGCACCCCACCGGGGCTCCAGCCCATCCATTAGAGCCAGCAGCATAGCTCCCTCTGCTCCCGGCCACCCCACAACTGACAGGGACCCATGGCATGAGGGGGAAGATGGCGGGGGAAAAAAAAAAAAAAAAAAAATCAAAAGGGAATGTGGTGATTTCATACAGTGGCAGCACCCACAGGACTCACAGGGTGGATCCAAACCACTGCATGCAGGCAATAAGCAAGTTAGGGAAGGAGCAGGAGATTAAAGCAACCAGGCTACACACCAGTGAGCTGCTTCCATGGTCAAATGAACCAAGGCAGAATGAAGACCAGCTTGCCCCAGTCCTGGAAGGGTTCACAGGCTTCCACACGTGGAGAAAGCAGGGGCTGAGTTAGCCACAATTCTGTCCTGTATTGCTCATACAAAACAAAGCTTGATTCCCTATGTTTTACAGAAAACCTGGTTTCAAAATATGGAAATGGGACTCACTCACCCTCAGAGAGATGCAGGAATGCCCTTAAACAGCACAGGAGAAGGGCTGGAGAGGAGGATCATTCTCTAACAGGGAGAATTCAGCTTTGCACCATAAAAATTCAATTGCCTTGTTTAGACCTTGGAACGCCTGATGACTTAACGTAACCTGTACTTACTGAAAGCATCACAGGAACCAAAATTTATGGTTTGAAATGGGTCTGTATGGGAAAATGCTCCCAACACGTATGAAATCGTTTTGCTACACAGGAATGTAGTTACAGGAGTAGCTAAAAAGGAGAAGTGCAACCTGCTGTATCACCGCTTCTTTGCAATTTTGCCTTTTCTTACAATTTTGCCTCTGCTGAGGCCCAACTGTGCTTGCATGGTGAAAAAAAATGGGATCACACAACAGAGTGAGATGCTTGCAAGCATCTCCCACAGCCAGCCCTTTCCTTAAAGTAATTTCTGTTTAGAGATAGCATATCTCTTCACAGTTCTGCAGCTCTCTCCCTAGCAGGCCTTTCATACACATGAAAAGAAATATCTGATCAAATATATTCCTCTATCATGGCTTTGGAAATATTAGCAAGATTTAATTAATATATAATCATATCAGCAGAAAAGAGTTAATTGAAATATTGAATAACTACAACTTTAACAGGATTGGAACATAATGCTTCAGACGTACTAAGCAGATGATTTATCCACCATGCTATACAAATTTTAGTTAACAGTTGGGCAAAGACTTTAGAGCTATTATTTTTAGCAATAGAAGGGTATTCCCTAGGTTGTGCCAAGGCCTGTGTGCTGAAAAGCATTGTGAAAAATCAGCTTATTGTGCGTTTTCTTCTCCTATTAGAAGAAAAGGAGAAAAATGTGTCTGACATTGTTAATTGGGATCTTGTGGTAATGCGGCAGTATGTGCACAGAGAGACAAACGAAATTTCAGTGCAAATTCACTGACCTTAGCCAAGATATATCCAGGGAAGAAAATGGCTAAATGAATTGAATTCTGTGACATGAAGCATGTATTACATTCCCGGGTGTCATATTAATTGTGCATGGTACCAGCAGGACAGTTGTAAGACAGGTACAATATGCCTACTATCGCTGTTGAGGTTAACTACATAGCAAAGAGAGGTTAGCAATGAAACAGGCCTGAACTACAAGCCACCGTCTCTACCTTCAGGTTTTGCAGGAACTTCTTTACAATGATAAATCCTGCATACAGGGTTTCCTTCCTGCAGCCATGGTCCAAAGCCTCAGGTGTCAATAAATAATCAAGAAAGTTGGAAAAAAGTTGACTCTGACTCAAATCATCCAGATGTGGAAAATCTCCAGTCAACAAATCAGCAACTTTGCTAAGATGCACTTATGTTAAATCATGGACTAGGCTGGCAGAGGCTGGTGTTTATCACCAGCTTGCAAGTAGAAAATGAACTGATGAATCTCAGATGAAAACCCAGGGAGTGGGATTCATGTTACAAAATCAGCCACTCAGCAAGACAGCACTCGGTACCAAACCTGTGTTTCCTGCAGTTTTCCCTAGACACTGCTGACAATTAATTCCCTCGGGACCTTGTATTAGTCACATAGTTGCGCAGTGTCTCCCCTTCTGTGAAATGGGAACAATAACACTTCCTTTCCACCAGGGACGAACGCAGATAATCATCTCAACAGTTGTGATTAGACACAGTGATAATAGGGGCAAAAGTACTAGAGAGACCGAGGAAGACCAGACCACTCTCTGCAAAAGGAGAAAATTGATCCAGCTAAAGTGATGTGCCTGGCTTGGTATCCAGGAGCAAATGTCAAGCCCTTGCAAAAGCAAGGGTGAAAAACTCTACTGCAGAGAGACATACGCAGAATTCATGGGACTGTGCAAATGTCCAACACTTGTCATGTGCTCCATTCAAATTTATTTGGATACAAACATTTGCTTTGAAATTATCACTGGTATGTGGAGGTACACAAAGATAAAGATACCTAGCTATATGCAGCCCAGATGCTCTTTTTTCTATCTGCTCTTGCAGTCAATTCTCTTGGATGATGGGTCCCCAATTAGTAGAAGAATGAATGAAAGTCCTGTTAAAACAAGGGTGGACCTAAACTTCTGAACAAAAGTTAAAATCGAACCCAGGACCTTCCCCCTCAATATCTTTTGTATTAAGCCATAAAGATTTCAAAGGACTCTTACTTATCTGGTATTTGCTACTAGAATCATTCTACCACAGGCGTGGAAAATATACAAAAGGGTATCCCACTACGCTCACTAAATATGTTCAATTCATTTTCTGCTGGCTCAAAAGATTTGGTTGCAAAATCTAGAGAAGTTGCTATAGTTTATATGCTGATTCAAACCGGCCATCCATTTTCTTGAAGGATTTTCAGGAGGGGGAAGTGGGTAGGAGGTATAAAGTCACCAAAGAGTGTACAAAGTCCTGAAATGATAAGGCAGAGCCGTAGGATACCAGGATTGTTCCACATTACTGAAGCTTCATCAATTCTCTTTTGTCCTGAACAGACAGGCCAAAGCAAGCAAAAGACCAGACATGTTTTTGCAGCTTTTCCTGATATGTTTGCAAAAACGCAGTATGCCAAGGGTCTTGTCAGGGAAATCTCTGCAAAGTCCAAATGCCAGCTCAGGAAAGGATGCTTTGCTTCCCCAGTGCCCCTTCTGTGCCAGTGTAGATCCTGACCCCAAATCCTTCACTACATACATAGGTAAGGCTGCAAGATGGTGCCCTCAAAACGATGGTATGAGACAGTGGTCAGAAGAGACTACCTGCATGTAAGGAAGGGAGGCAGCACTGTAGGATAACTCGATTTTAGATGTAAGACAGTCAAGAAAGAACAGCAGCAAGAGATTCCTGTGTAGCTTAAGATACCAGACCACTGGAGTTAGCAGAGCCCCAGTAGAGGTGCAGACATGGGAGTGAGAGGGAGTTCAGAGCTAATCTAGATCCCAGCTAAAGTCTTTACTAAGGTCTAGGTAGACATCATCCACAGCCTTTCCCTCATCCACTAAGCAGCTCACCTTGTCATAAAAGGAGATCAGGTTAGTCAAGCAGGACCTGCCTTTCATAAACCCATGCTGACTGTTGCCTGACTGCCTGCTTGTGCCATGTGATTGCACTCAAGATGATCTACTCTGCAACCTTCCCCGGCACCAAGGACAGACTCACAGGCCTGTAATACCCCGGATCCTCCTTGCAGCCCTTCTTGTAGATGATGGGTGTCACATTTGCTATCTTCCAGTCAAAGATAGTGTTCTATGAAGATGGTGTTCCCTCTCCCAGCTGGGAACACTGGGGAAAGCAGCACCAGAGCACAGAAGTTGCAAAGAGCTGATCCCTTTCTCCAGCAGGAAACAGTTTAATAGTATGAGAAGAGTTATATCATTGAATATTGTATAATAGTAGAATAATAACTACTTATGATTTGCGTAATTACTTATCTCTGTTCCATAATGTATCATCTTCCTATTTATTAATAGACAGCTAGACTTTAATGGAAGTGAATGGTCAGTGCCTCCCTTGGGCTATTGTTAAAGGCTGCTTTCATTTTTATCTGTGAAGACCATTCATAAATAAACCATCAAACCACCTACTGGGAGATGAAAAAACTCTGTTATGGATCCAAGTTTCCCCAGCCAATCCTGTGTGTGGTCACCAGCAATGGGAACAGAGAGGGGATCAGATTTCATTCCTGGGCAAGAATTGCTGCAGACCCAAATCTGGTTAGGTTTTTTCTGGCTAAATAGATTCAGAATAGCCCCAGCCTTTGAGGAGACAGCAGGAAAACTTTGCACCACCCTGCTCTGCTTGTGCAGACACAATCAGGAAACAGCTTCCGACTTGGGAGCAACCATCCCACCAGCTTTCTTAGCTTTAGTAACAAAGATGAAAACTAAACCCACTAATTTCACAACTGTAAGCAACATTGGAGCTTCTGCCAGCGTTCCTGCGTTAGCCAGGTCTCCCCATGCCATGCAGGCATTAATCGATTAATTACTCCCAGTAATACTGAGTGCTACTGATGACAATTTCCAGGGAACAACCGAAGCAGTCTTTTTCCCAAGTCATGCAAAATGCAGTACATTTGGCAGAAAAGGAACAACAAATCCCAAGACGAACATTACAGGACATTGTATTCAGAATATATATATATATATGTATTCAGATCACTGTAAAAAAGCATGAAGCCATACCTTCCTTTCTTTCTCTCAAACCCTGGAGGTCCATTAAGGATAAGCCTAGCAGTATTTACATTTGGCACATTAACATGGCAACGCTTTCCAGGAGCGGGCAGGGTAGGGATTTGGGGAGGTGAGACAGGCAGCCAACATTCCTGCTTCATTGAATGAGATCCCAAGAAGCTGTAGTGCTCCCAGCTTTTTTTTGTCCCCTCTTTTCTCTCACAGGGTTGATCCCTCCTGCCAGGAAGGTCCTAGGAATGAGGTCTTGCAGTATCTGAAACCAGCAGTTGCACCAGGCATTAAAATGCCTTTAAAACACTTACCCTCCACTCAAATTACGGAGCTTCTTCCTAGTCCTCTACCCATAAATCACACACGCAGGAGTTGTTGGGGAAGCTGGCTTTGACTACTGAGCACAGATGCAGGCTGGGAACAGAAGTTATGGGACTCTGCTCTCTGTGGGGCGATATCCCAGTCTGAATGACAGTTCATCTCGTGCTTTAGCACAGCTCAATCACACCAGCCATATCAGAGAAGCACAGCACTGCAGCAGGGTCTGTGAACAGGTCCTGGCTTTAGGATAGGAACACCAGGTTTCTCTAAACTCTCAAGATTCATACTAGAAAAGAAATCAACCCATCAAGCAACTCCCAGCAATCTCTGCCTTGTCCTCATCTCCTCCCATCCCAAGGAGAGAAACCTCCCAGCCCCTGCTCTCCTGGCAATAGCTCCACAAAGGAAAAAGCCCCTGGGATTGAAATGTCGCAGATTCTGAGGACGTGATTAATTATTTAAATCGACAAAATTACATTCCACTGGTGACATTCAGCGCTGTGTCTACTCTGCCTCTCACTCTCCCCTTCCCTCCCTCCCAGCCCCCGGCAGCTCTTCCCCCTGTGGACATGTGCCAGCCAGGGATCTGTTCCTTCCACTCTGCTCTCTGCTAAATGTTTTTTATTCTCAACCACCTGCCCCAGGCCCTCTCATCAATTATTAATCAAGTGATCCATGAATATGCAAATCAACCCACGCACTCATTTTATTAAATTAAATAAAAAAGAAAAGAGACATGGCATGTACAGCAGCAGAATAGATGATGGGGTGGACTGCTCCAGGGAAGTGGGGATATGTGCTTTCTAACAGAGAAGGAAGGAGTAGGATGAGAGGGACCATGCACTGTATAAAACTAGCAAGAGGATTAGTTCTAGAGCTGTTCACATGTTTATTTTAAGGCGACGTTCTGCAGGAATGCAGGTGGTAGAAGACAAGTGCATGCACATATAGGGTGGCTTTATCCTGCAGTAAATGAACAGGTGGAGACCCCTGTTCCTTTCCAATAATCCTCATCAATAGGGGCACTGTGGAGCAGGGCAGGCATTTATGAGATTGGGGTGGTCCAGCTGGCCATGCACAAGGCATTTCCATCTGGCCCACAGCATCCCCCTCAGCAAAAACACAGCTGTGGTGCATCCTTGTGAACAGATAAGGGTAAGCCAAGGACACTGCTTCTACAGAGATCTTCAGAGTGGGAACCACTGCTGCCACCTGTCTGGGTCACACAGGAGAGGAATGAGGGAGGGTTTCCCTGAAAATTATGTCTTCTCCCAGCTGCTAACATGCTGACCCATTCTGTGCTAGGCACTGAAAAGAACTATCTCTCCATCAAGTTTTACTTCTGTGTAGCACCTTGCCTCACCTCCACCCCTCCCAATACAATCTCCACACCTTTACACACTAGCTAGTCGTTCTGGATCTCCTCAAGTCAACAGCTTTCCCTGGTGGCAAGGGTATGAGCCACAATGAGACTAACCTGTCATTTCCATCAACTGCAAGGTTGTCTGAGAGCTAATGCCAGATCAGAACAAGCAAAAACCAAAGGCCTCAAATCAGAAATTTCCCTTCCAAGACAGGGGATGGGTGTTGCCAACCCCACCCTAAGGCCTCTTTCACCTATCCGATTTTCTGGAAAAGACACTGAAAGGTAGAGAACCATCTGGTCTGCTTTCCCAGTCACAGGCGTTGCGGCAAGCAGAGCTGAATAGCCTTGGGATGACACTCCTTCCCAGTTTCTAACACTTGTGCACAAGCATCCCCTTGGACATAGTTGAGACTGTCCTTGCCCCACACAGACACTACACTCCCTTACACCTAAATAGTTTGCTTTTCTCCCTTTCTGCAGCTTCACTGAGCCCCATGTCACTGGTTGACTAATGTCAGGTGCTGACCTTCATGAGGGTGTGAGGGAGTTCAGTGCTGGCAGGCAGAACAGGATCCCTACTTACCCAGGCAACAGGCAGAGCATGAGCAATGGCAGGGCATGTGCTTTCTCTCCCAACAGAAAGAGACTGTTAACAAGCCTGAGATCTGTAGGTTATTCATAGAATCACAGAATGGTTTGGGTTGGAAGGGACCTTAAAGATCATCTAGTTCCAACCCTCCTGCCATGGGCAGGGACACCTCCCACTAAGACCACGTTGCTCCTACTTGTCCTAAGCATTCCTACTAGATGCTGATGTTCAGGGAACACATCTCTCCTGGTTCAGCAAATTATCAAGCCCTGATGGCACAGGCAATACCATTCTTTCAAGGCAGCCAACTTGTGACTCCTGAGCCACATGCTGTTTCTGAGACCATCACACCAAGTTCCTCCACGGGGGCTGTGCCACATGCTGGGCCCTGGGTCGGACCATGGCTGCAGCAGAAGCCAAACAGATACTGGAGCTGGCAGCAGGCCCAGCCCTGTCCCATAGTGGGGCTTCAGAGAGATGCTGCAGTCATTGGATCACGAGACTCCCATGGAGCTTCATCTCACCATAGGGCTGTGAGGTTTGGGAGATGACTCTTCTACCTCCTGACCATATGATGATTTTGAAATGCGATTTTCAGAATCACGAAAGTCATCACAGTCACGGAAGAATCACCTCCAGTACAGTCTGCAGCTACACACTCATTATGGCATTGCTGAACAGAGGCCAGAGGGGAGGGGATTGCATCAGCAGCTGGAAACTACATGCTCACATGATTCCTTGGCTACTGCTGTGCCACAGGTGGATGGGAGGCCACCAGAGGTGGATGGGAGGAATAGCTTTTTCACCCACTGATCCAAGACTATTGGTTTACATATGGAGGAGTAATTCTGGTTATACCCTCCTTCTGCATAAAATGACTAACAATCCTGCTGGCAAAAACTTAGGGCTCAAAAAGTTTAAGGACAAAGCTTAGTGGTACTTATTTCTCAGTCTTACCTGTACTACATGGATGTGAAAAGATGCTGCAAGATCAGAGTCACAATATCAAAACTGGTGCAAATGGTGAGCGCCCATCACAGAGAGTCAGGGACCAGAGCTGCTCTACAGCTGCTAGCTCTGGTGTTTGACTCCCCCAGTGTTAGACATACTGCTCAAGATCTGTCCTGCACTCCAAGTTCTGGAGTACAGTCCCTACAGATTACTCCAATATCAGGCTTTTCAGTATTTCAGAGTCATTTCATATTCATTTCCTGCACCTGAATGGAAATGCAAAGGGACCAAGGTAGTGGGACTGAGTTCAAACATGTCCCACACTCACTGCACATGCAGCTGGAGCTCCCTACAGAAGCACTCAGACTGGGCCACCTGAGGTGCCAACACACCAAGCGGGAAAGATGCCGTATGCTAGCGACATGTGCCCAACATGCACCCATGGAGCTCAGCACCCACAAGTGTCTTGCAGAGTTTGGTTTCTTTATGCCTTCAAGACACCTCACACCCCACCCCTGTGTGCAGCATGCTCCTCTGATGCATTCAGGGAGCGAGAATGCTTCTGCTTCTTAACTTCTGAATGGGAGGGAAAAGGAGGAAAAAGAGGAAAAAGAAAATAATTCCCTTAATGTCACCACCTAAATGTTAATTTGGAATGAGTGGTTTTTTTTGTTTTCTAAATTGCTCTTAACTGTGTGCCAGCACATAGGTAAATTGTTCTTGGCTGAGAAAATGGCCTGTCTCTCTTCTCAGAGATTAACATAGAGGACCATGAATGGAGCAGCAAACAAGAAAACCATGCTCCTTTTACAAATCATTCAATAGTTTCCTGACTTCTTTTCTATATATTTTTCAGCTGTAAATGAGTTTCTACTGCTCACTCTAGCTGAAGGCCTTGCTTGCCATTGTTACTCCCCATTTTCTTTTTAAACAAGGTGGGAGAAGGACGAAGTAATTTGCTGCCATGGTGACTCCAAGTGAAATGAAATTGCTGCATTTCCCTCCTGCCCCTCTGAAAGCTTCCCCAACCGCCTTCCCCAAGAACTGTGCTTATTTGGCATAGGAATGCCCATTTCCACTTTTCTCTGGCTCAAAGGAAGCCTGGCTCCTCAAATGACAGGCTGGCCTATTCACCATAGGAGAGGATTAAGGATACTTCGCTTGGTTCTCTGGCTAGAAGAAAAGCTCGAAGGAGCTTACAAGATCGTCTGATTGACCCTTCCAAAACTTTGTATAGAAGCACTGCCAGAAATGTAACCAGGGAGAATGAGCCTGTACGTCCCTACACTTTTGTCCACCTGCAGTTAGTAACACTGGCAGCATAGGTCAGAGGATGTATATGTGGTCCAGATACTTGCACATTCTTCTGCAAAGCAATGCCAAGAAAAAAAAAATTAACTACAGCGAGTAACTAAGACTACAAAGACCTGCTTCTTTCCCCAGACAGATATGTCACAAGCTACCAGTGTCCGTCTCTCACATGGCGCAACTATTTCCCTAAACCCATTTCATATATCCCTCTTGTTGAGCAAGCCTGTCCCAGAAGTCTGCAGTCTAGGTCTTGGTTTCAGCTTTGAGTGGTGGTGCCAGTTAATTAATAGTTGGGTTGTTCCAGCTATCTAACAAGCCTATTGCATTTTCCCCAAGTCTTCCCTTTACATAAACATCATGAGATGGATTATTAAAAAAAGGGAAAAAGGTTTTGCCCTCTTAGTTGCATAGATTTTTGTATTCTCTTTTCACAAAGAGAAAGGGAAGGCTTATCAACTCTTTATCAGCTATTGCCCCTCTGCCCTCATAAAGCATCTTTCTCCCTTTTCTACTTAAATATCTTGCTCAGCTACTCAGCATACATTCTCCACAGAATCACAGAATTGTCTTACAAGTATTTCCATGTTATGGTGCCAGTAGGAGAAAGGAAATCCTAAACGTAATGCTGTAGAAACAGAGCCCTTATACACCAAGTTAAATTCAGAATGACTTCCCTTTATGTCAAAATTACTGGTAAGACCTTGTGCTGGTAGTGAATTTAACATTTGTTGGCATTTTGAAGATTATTCCTTACGCTGTAAGGAGTGGGAACATGGTTCTCTCTCTTCTGGAATTAACACAACCTGTCATGTTCTCTTAAATATACAAAGGCTTCACCTGCAGTGGAGGGTAGTCTACTGATATAATGAATAATCATGTGATAGATGAAAATATCTATTTGTTTGATTCATGGATCTTGAGCGAATATGAGGAATGTGACACTTACACCTGCCATCTTTGCATAAGAAGTTTAATTTACTGCCTCTGTGGAGGAAGAGCACTTGTTTCTCTCTCACTCTCCAAGATTCTTGCAGCTTGTTACAGAGGAGACGCACACAGTCCCTTATAGAGACTGATTCAAGTCAGCAGTGACTTGAAAGCATGGGTGCTTCTCCAGATGTCCAACTTGAAAACACACTGGAACAGGCTAATCCCTAGAAAGCACAGTGAGAACTGCTGCAAACAAACACTGCTTTCTTAGCTTTCAAGCGTGGGGCTCTAAAAACAGGGGCATCAATTAACAACCAGCACTGGAAATCCTGGCCTCTCCCCAGCCTTTAGCTGTTTGATGATCTTTTTCCCCCCTATAGGGAGTATCACTGATGCATAGTCTAAAACAACAGGATTGCATTTTAGATTAATTAACTATACTGTCACTTGCACATACAAACATCTAACAGCTCAAAACAAGACATTTGTGAGTGATGCACGCTCTGAGTACAGTAGGTACCCCAGCATAAAGCACGACTGTGGGAAACCCTTATATGTAGGCACCTCATTATTGCACTGTAATAACCCACATATCTCCCATAAGCAAGCTAAAACAGGTGAAAGGAATTAATTCAGTAAACCTAGTCACAGATAATCAATTTTAAAATTCAGCTAGTAGGATAGGGAAAGAGAGGTCAATAAGACCACCATTGTTTGAGGCACTCGGGACAGATGAGGAAAATCCCTGCAGGAAGGGTCTCTGATCTGAGTAGGAATGGTCTGCTGCAATGGGTCCTGAGGACAGACTCTCAAATGGGAGATGGGGAGTAGAGCTTCTGGCTTTCTGCAGTACCTATCCTTCACATTGCAACAACACAGTGGGGATCTCATCTGGAATCTCCATATACCTTCTGGAACAGATTCCAGAAGCAGAGCCTGCAAAGTAACCCAAGAACATGTCCCAGGTGCCAGATGTACTCACATGTCCCTTTTCCATCTCTAATTTCTAGGACACAAAGAACCTGAATTGGATTTTCATGTCCGTGGAGCGGGTGGTACACAAAAACCTTTCTAAGAAAAGATTTGTTTTAGACGCAACTTTCTGAAAGACTCTTTTTCCCTTTTTTTTTTTATTTTCACTTCCTTCAGTCCTGAAAGTAATTAACTTTCAATGGCAGCTAATTATAAGCAAAGAGAAATCAGAGGCTGCGTGGCTGTCTGTTTGGTGCAAGCTCGGCAAAGTGTTTTTTAATTGGAAACCCTCTTTGCCGTGTGCATTTCAATCCATTTTGCACTGTATTTATCGTTCCAGATTCATATTATATCCATGACCTTTCATCTAATGACAGAAGCTCATGCAGAGAAAAAATGATTATTTTAACAAACAGACATTAGAGCTATGAAGGAGAGAAAGGAAAAAACAGGCAAGAGGAGAAAGCAGAAATGGCATGAGATGAGAATAAAGCACATCCTAAATGCTAGATGCTGATCTCTCCCTCCTTTTCCTCTGGTATGTGACCTCTGCAGGAGCCCTCCAAACCCACAGCTATTGCTACACCATCACTTGACTGATGCCAAACACTAATGAATAGCAGTCACTGAAGGCCTTACAAAACCAAGCTTCCTGCTCCCATGGTCACCCACCAGGAAGAGACACTCAGAGGTGCATCCTCAACACAGCTCTTTCGTGCAGTCAGTGGTGTATTAGGAGCTGTGGGCCAAGTCTTCTGTGATTCTGCAGTTTTCCATGATCACAAGTCAGCGTTTAGTATATCCTCCAAAGCAAGGACAGGTGAGAGAGTTTAGAAACATGAAGCTGGGCTTCATTGCAGACCATGCACTGCAGGGCATGTGTTGAAGATAACTCTCGAAACAGATCTTAATTCCATGCATGTAATTTTTTCATCCCAAATACCTGCAAGTTCACCTTACTGTACTTCAACTGAGTAGAAGATCTAGAAATATGTCAGCAAAATCCTATTTATTCCTTGTTCTTTGGCCAAAGCATCAGCCCCAGGCTGAATCCCCAGCCACACTCCCTGACACTGCCTGTGTTTTCTTAGCAAGACCCCATCACCGTACATAGTTACCAAAAAAAAGAAGAAGAATCTATGGCCTCAAGTGGCAATGAAATGGCTCAGAGACCTTAGGCCCCTGCGGCGGTGGAACAGCATGTCTACGCAAACAGCAGCAGCAGCTCTTTTGGCACTGGGGTGGTTGGTGGGTTGCATGCGATCCAATCTGAACTAGCATTTCCCACTGTTAACGAATGGTTCTTGCCAACTGCCCACCTGGCTTCTGCAAGAAACAGCTTAGCAGACACTAGATGTTTGGCAAAAGACTCTGTAGATTAATTGCAGTAAATTTATATGATACACTGAGCACCAACTGCCTAATCTACGTTTACCAGCAGCAGGGATGGACCAGTAGTGAAGGGCCAGGGATATTCAGGAACTCTTCCTAGAAATACTCTGTGTAACTGGAATAGCTAATAACACATCCTTACCTCCACCTTTAATAAATTAGCTGGCATGCATCCCCAGTCCCTCCCATAAGGAAAACTCTGTGAGGGGTAATTTATCCAGCAGAGCAGCTTTTTGCTTACTACCCAACAGCATGATATTTCTGCTCAGGACTGTATCACTCCGCGTGAACTTTCAGAAAGAACAGAATTTTTTTTTTTGTGAGGCCCTGTGATGAAATTAATTTTTCTGCTTGTGAAGTCACTCCTCTATATGTTCACCCACATTCCATGGAAAAGAGGGTAAGAAGCAAGAAAGAGACCAAAGCAGAATGCAAGGATACCAGTACTATGTTTGAATGCCAGTGTCATCTGTAAACCTAAGAAGGAAATACAGGCAGTGTAAAACAAAAATTAATGACATTGTATGTAAATAAGGCAATAACCAAAGGTATTACAGGAGCCATTTGTTCATCTTGATGGTCAAGAAATAGTTTCCTTGAGCCTTGGGAATATAACCAACTATGCATAACCTCAGTGATAGCTGCAGAAGTGCAACAGTGCCCAAGACACACTGAAATTCAGTGAAACTCAGACTCCAAACTCAGACCTTGCATAACACCTGTTTAGAAAACTTTATTCAAAGGTACAAAATGGGCCAGAGCTCCACTGCTGAAGATTCATGAGCTCTTTAAAAGCACAGGCAGGTACAATGCTTTACATATTTTTGGAATCCATCTTCACATCAGATGCCAATATATGGTCATAAAGTGACTGACAGGCTCTAGACAGGCATCTGAAGAACCCCCCAAACAAAACTCACCCCTGAAAGGTTGACTGAGAACTGCTTTGTGGGGGAGATTTCCAGAGGTGCAAATGGACCTTAGGCACACCACTTCCACCAAACTTGTAATCCCTGAAATACTAAGCAGGTAATTTAGAAGGCAAAGAGAAAAAAAATATTTGCAGAGCAATTACTTATAACTATACATCCAGTCCCAGTGCCTCTTTGTGATTCATTAATAAAGAAAACTCACAGACTAGCAGCTGTGTTCAAGAAACATTGCAGCAAAGTCCATCTGAGCACCGGCACTAAATATGCCATCAGATGTCACTGTGCAGATTTGGGAGCCCTTATATTGCTAGGTTGACATCCATCTGGCCACTTTAGCACTGTTGAAGCAGCACAGGGTTGCAATTTTTATAGCCCTGTTCTCCCACGTAAACTCGATACGTCAGGCTGTTTGCAGTGAAGATTTGTTCAGCTGCGTCATGGCTGCCCAATATCTTGTCAAGACAGCGTTGCATCAGCTCAGGAGATCTCTTGGAGACCCTTCCCTCTGTTCCCCATGTGAACACACAGGAAGACAGCCGAAAAAAGGCAGCAAGAGATGAAGGGGTATGTGATTACAGACTATAAATTCATCAGATGGGTAAGCACCAGGGAGGAAAAGAGCTCTTTAAACTAAGAGATCATGTTGACATAAGAACATATGGATGTTAACTGGCCATGAATACACTTAGACTGGGAATTAAAAAGATGCTTTTAAACCTTCAGAGCAATGAGATTAGACAGGGACCTCCCACTTCAATATAAGGGGAAAGCCACCCCACCTGTGTTGCAAATTTATGAAAGGAATATTACATGAGAACAAGAGCTGGATCGGATAATCGAGAGGTTTCCACGTACCCTACGGTGTAGTAAGAACCATGCCAGAACACTTCGCTGTGTGGCAAAGTCACCCCATCCCATTGCACAGAAGGTTTTTCCCTTGATCAGTGGACTATGTACAAGTACTAAGAAACCACAGTACCCTGAACATCAGAGAAACCAAAACTGTTTTTCTAAGTCTGTTCAATAGGTCCAGAATGAACAAGTTTTTAAATGCAAAGGGTATGTTTTCAAAAGTAGCTTTTAGAAAACAAGTCCCATTTTCAAAAAGAACTCAAATCCCCAAGTCCTTTGATTTTCAGGAAGACAAGCTCCTCAGCAGCTGAGGTGCTTTTGAGAGTTTCGTCCCTAGTCTTTAATGTCATTTTATGCACTTTGATTTACTGTCCCTTTGCTGTCACACAACATAGTTTTGTCCTATACCATATTGAAAACACTGTCTCTAACCTTTTGATTCTAATGGAGCTTGAAATACTAGGATAGATGACAAACTTTGCTCAGTTTTGTTTACTCCCTTCTATATGCGTGAGGATCATGGACCATGTAACAATGCAGAAAGATACAGATAAAAAAGAAAGAATTGCTGTTGACTTCAGCACCAGATCTAACCCAGACTTTATGAATTATACACTTTATGAAATAACATAAAACCATAACATATCTGTGGATCTGGATAACCCAAGTTCCCACCTACTCTTCAACCACTAAATGAATTGCCTACCTGAGTAGAAGATTAATTTTTTAAATTTTAATAAGGCTTTTAAAAAAATTATTATGAGGCCGTAATCATGTTGTCAGACTACTCCTGGATTACAAACATGTTGCCATTGCCAATGTGCCAGGTCACAACTCTTTGCTGCTAAGTTAGTGATTTGAGTATCTGATCAGAAGCCAGACACTTCAGTTGATGCAAGTGAAATTGTTGGCAAGGGACAAAGAGTCTCCGGTAGAGTAGCTGACCACGAAAAGTAATCTGTTAATTCTACAAACAATTTTTTTTATTTAATCTGAGTATGCCACAAAAATTTTAGACATATTCCATTTGTACATTTTATCACCTAAGGCAGACAATGAGAGGCAATCTATGAGGTTTACTTGTAAAATGAAGAATTTTACTCAAAAAATAGCAAGCAATTCTGAAAATGCCCCACATTTGTTATTTTAGTCTGAACAAGGCTCAAGATATGTATCAAAAGTTTCTTCTAAAGTACTAGCTTGCTCACCCATCTCAGACCACATATCTCTTATCTAGCTGAGATACCTGTGCCCTGCCTTCCATCACCCATTTGGAGTCAGCAGGCTGACCTGAGCATGATGGATGTTTGCAGTCCAGTCTGGACTGCGTTTTGGTCTTGCCATTACACTCTGATTTACCAGATCTTCAGCAGAACTCAGTTGTCACAATAAAGAAAGGACAGCTGCCATATGGAACATATTAAGTTTCTGATGAACAAAAAACCTCCTTTGGAAACCCGATGACTCTGCTAATATCCTATCCTATATGAACATACCATCTTCCCTGCCACCCAACAACAGCTTCTTAATGTTTTGCAACCTATACATTCCACCACAAATGCCAGGATCTAGCACAACCCCCTAGACAAATAACCACTCCAAGTCCAGAACACATGTTGCTTGCTGCCTCCTCTGGTAGTCATAGAAGAAGCAGTAGCCGATACCATTTGGATTACAAGATGCTCCAATACTTGGGCATAATCTGATGGATGCTAATCAGTTGCAGTGAGATACTGGTATTTACTACAGCTACTATTAAGATGTTTAACAGTGAACAGGACTCAGAACAAGCTGTGCAACAAGTAGTCGTCACTTGTATCTCCTCCCAAGTTTATCACAGGCAGGCACATGACAATGGCAGTTTTGTTGCCAATCCAAGTTATCTAGTGATATCATTGTAAAAGTACTCAAATCGAATTAAGTAACTTACCATTAAAGACAATCAGGAGAGGATTACAAAGCAAAGACTTACCTATGAAGAAAAAAAGAAGCAAAATTATGGAATAAGCAAATGCAAGAACAGAAGGTCTTCAACAATTTGTGTTCAGAGATATGACAAAAGTCTTGACAGAATACCAAGAAAAACAGATATAGTTCCTTGAGGTGACAGCCCCCTGAATCAGAGAGGACCAACTTACCAGATGACACTAAGAACAAGGGTTATTTTAATCACAGCTATAGGTATGCTCAAAACAAAAGAATAATTTCCTGCCCCGAGGAACTTACATTCTCATTTAAGATGAGCACATCAGAAGACGATCACCTAGGGAGCAGGAAAATAATACTACTCTCATATTTGGCCGTGAGAACATCAGACAAATCTTAAGGATTATGTGGAATACTTGTGTTAGCTGTCATAAGGGAGTAATTAAAAAATAAATACAATAAATTAGTTCTGAATTGGCTCTAAAATGTGAAGGGGGGGCTTATTTCCCAGGGTTATTTTGCATGCAGAAAAAATAGTAGGAGTTTTGCAAGATCCATCTCTTCATCGTTATCAACCATGCAGTTCTTTGTGGTACACAAGAACTGCTGTTAGAGGCCAAGGATCCACAGTGCTAGGTCACTGTATAAACAGAAACCGAAGACAGCTTTGTTTGAAGGAGTTTCAAGGTGCTTCCATTAAATTTCTCATGAGTTTTCATCAGAAAATGGTGAAACTTGATGGTGAAACTACATGCATCACTGAAAACAGCTGAAAATCCCATATTCGTTGGGCTCCCCACTCAGGCCCTCTCCTGTCCTGCCACTGTAACCCGCCTTTTAATTTTTATGTGGTGAATTTGACTCCCTCCCTAGGCCCATCCTCCCGTTCAGTGAATTGCCACTGCTGTCCTTCAGACAATCATGCCTCTGAGTGCCCAAAAGAGCTGTACCGACCACAGGTATCAGCTGCTGTGCAGAAAGCCTATAAACACTAACTCCTCTCCATAAGGATGAATATTTTGCACATGATCATTGCACATTTTTGAGCAGAAGGGAGAAAACAAAAGCTTGTATCACAGGGTACAATGAAGCACTCCTATAATACATTTATTTATTTTGCTTCAAAAGTCTTATTTTCAGGGGGGCCTGATCCAAAATCCACTGACATCAATAGCCCAGAGCAGAAAGGAGCAACAGATTACAGTAAAGAGATTATTCAGAAAGGGAACATCACTTTTGTGGGGTGTAGACCTGCATGAGCAAGCCTTGATCCTTGCTTGCACACAACTCTGACTCAGTTTACAGACACCTGAGCAAGCTTGTCAACGTGAAGACTTCTGGCTACATGGGTCCCTATTCATCTGCATGGGAGGTACCACAACACATTGTACCAGCTCAGCAGTTTTGTCTAGAGTTCAAACTGTGTGGACGTGATCACCACTAGTGGGGTCAACAAGGTGGCTGTTCCCAAATAATATTCACCCAGGACTCTGCAGTTTTTCTGGTTTCTCCATCAGTCGTCAGCACCACTTCATTTTACAGCATGTCCTCCATGCAGCCAGC
Source organism: Burhinus oedicnemus (assembly GCA_008921705.1). NCBI lineage: Eukaryota > Metazoa > Chordata > Aves > Charadriiformes > Burhinidae > Burhinus > Burhinus oedicnemus. Next base: position 409,832 of record VFFE01007490.1, read on the forward strand.
ATCACCCACCTCAACGGGATGAAACTCATTTAAGGGAGGAAAAAAACAAGTGTCTCAGTAAGGAGAAGGAAGATTGGGTGGTTCATTTCAAAGACAAGCTTAGGATCATTTTTTTCAGTGAATTGTAAGAAAACTATATACAAAGGTAGTTACTCACAGAGATGGAAAAGCAGATAACACCAAAATATTTGTGCACACCCTGGACACAGTCATATCTCAAGGTACACATTCTCCTCAGAAGTGACCTTGCAGATATTTTGAATAATCCTCCATGCATACCAGAGTCATTGAATACTTATAAATAAATATTCACAGATAATTTGTGAACAGGCTAAGGGATGCAGCTTGTTATAGCGAGCTTAGACTCACTGATGTAGGAACAGGAATAACGTCATGTGGCATCAATGATCCATCAAACGGCATGGGAAATTAAGAGTAGATACGCAGAAAAAGACATTCTCAAATAAACCACAGCCTAAAATTCAGTCCCACAAACTATTTATCTAACAACTGAAGAAAAATGAACAAATTATTATAAAATCAGTCTGCTTGCAGATAACTTACTGAACAGAGGGTTGAGAATACATTTTGATAATGCATTGCTGCCTGCCAACAGTTCACCCTTCTAACTCTTACAAATAGAGTGGACTGACAATAACTGGGAGTAGCCTGTAGAAAAAAAGAGGGAGAATGATGAACAGGAGAGACTACAAAATGAACAGTGATGGAAAAATCCTAGTTCTCCCTTTTCAGGAAAAGGAAATGAGGGGGACAAAGCCTTCCTCTGCTTACACTGCTCAAGATCCTACCCACTTTGGTCAGGTTGCAGCAGGCCTTCTGCAAAACCTACAAGCACAACCACCTGTGAAAAGCAACACCAGGTATGACGAACAAAAATCCCAAAGCACAACTTCCACCACTTTCTCCTTATCGACAGAAGACACCAAACCTCTCTTCCCCCTGCTAAACTCTGCTTTCCAGATAGCTCTACCTGTCAGTCACTCATCAAGACACTTCTGTCCAGCTTCTGTCTTACAGACACTCAACAATAGGGAAATAGAAGAGCAGCTTAGCCTGCTCTGCAAGGGAGATTATTCAAAAGGTTAATTACTGAAAGACATAGAAATAGGAAATGGAGGGGGCAATGGGAAAGGGGATGGAGGAGGAAGGGAGGGAGCGAACGACTCTCAGCTGCTAAATCTGGCTTTCCAAATCCTTAAAGTCCTTCACAATTTAGGCTGAACAAGGAGGGGACAGGAGGGGGATGGGCTGTGTTGTTCACTCGCATGTTTGATAAAACCTCAATTATGTTCCTCTCCTAATCCTGTGTCATTAGGAGCAAAACGGTACATTGGGAGGCCATTTAGATATGAACGCCTGCAACCTCACCATCTGACCTGCTGACTTCTCCTTTCTTCCTTCTGCTCTCTCTCTTTTTGTTGCTGGAGCCAATTATATTTAGCGATGTGATTTTTTTGGCTAGGCACTTGGCCTCCAGCGCAGGGGGTCCCAAAATGGCCTGGCTGGAAACCCTTATAGCCATTATTATTATTTTTTTGGTGTAAAGGTCATTATTACTATAATAGCTGGGAATGAATCTGTCTATTCAGAGCTTTTAAAAAGAAAAACAAAACCTCCAAAACAAAAGAGCATTTTCTATGGTGCCTCCAATCCCTGTCATCACTGGAGCAGGAGGAGTCTGGCTGCTGACTTCAATGGAAGAGAAGGATAGAACCCAACTGGAGAATTTTACAGTACTAAAACAAAAGCCTCAGGAAGCAACCAAGTGAATTCAGATGTAAAGCTGATATCTCTTTGCTCCCTACTGGTGGAAGGAAACAAAATTAGAAGGAACAACTGTCTGTATAATCCTCCCTTCATTCTTAGCCTCGCATCAAGCGCAGGCCTGGCCCTGATCACAGTTCAGACGTGATGGAAAACCTTGGGTCAGGAGGATCCCCATACAGAAGAGACTAGCATGGAGGCCAGAGAACAGCAGCACTGTCACTTTGTCACCTCCTTGGTATTCTTCGTTACCCCAAATCTGCACCTGCGTCAGTAGTTCACCAGAGATGGCTGCATTTCAATGACATGAAACAATCCATACGTCATTTATATGGCTCGTTGTGCTTTCTCTGTTAAGAGATCAGTACAGGTATCTCTTCTCATTATATTATAATGCATGATGAATGCAGTCACTATCTTAAAGTCACTTGCCAGTACATGACATAATGAGCCCTGCTTTTTGTCCTCTGGACACTGTTGTATAAAGACATTATGAGAGTTCATGGGCAATCAAGTCAGTATTTTATTTAGATAAGAAGCACCAAAGTGAAGGAGGCCAATAAACCTTTTCTCAGCTCTTCCCCAGCACTAGCTTTGCAGACTGGTTTTGATACCATTGGGGAAAAATGTAATAACCTGAGCATGTTTGGAGCTTCCACAACTTTCTAGAGAGACATAATGTTATATAGCCTTCTGAAAATGAAAAATCTACCTTATTGCTTATTAAAATTTAGGCAAATCATGAGGTGAGAGGGATAATAAATAACCTTGAGGGAGAGACACTTGGCAAGAGTAAGTTCCAAAGCATCATGGGCAAAAGAGTCTTGACTTCAGGAATTTCACTTAATTTGATTTATTGCCAATTAACATAAACTTTTATTTACCAATTCAGGCATTGGAAAACAAAGATGACGAGCAATTAAACAAACACTTGGGTAAACCCCTTTCTTTCCAGTTCCCCAGGCTCAATTTCAGTTCAACTTCAGTACAACACATTCCTCCCAACTGCCCCCTGCCACAAGCCAGCCAGTCTCCCCTTCCCTTGTTTTGGACACACATTACACCCAGTCCCTGCAAGCCCCTTGGGTGAGGTGACAGATGGCACAGGAGAGTGGGTTGGTATGTGATGCTTTCTTGCTGCTGCTTCTTATTTCTTATTATTTTCTTTCTCTGCTCCTTCCTTTTTGCTTGTTTACTCTTCTCCAGCCCAGGTTCTCCACAGGCTGCAGTGCCTTTGGGGTGTCCCTGCTCCAGTGTGGGTCACCCATGGGCTGCAACACCTCCCCCACCAAAGCCTCTCCCCAGCATAGAGTGCCTTCCTCCAAGAACCATCTTCAGCACCATCCCCAACAACGTCCCCTTCCATATCGCTTCCTCCTGTATCTAGCAGATACAGATGTGTCCCATCTCATGCATCCTCACATCTCCCATGTCTACTTGATTTTTCCCTCTCATATCTCCCTACATCCCGCACAGAGAGGCTGGGACCCCTATGACTGGCCACTTTCTAATCTGAGGGAAAACCTTCAAGGGTTATGCTGGAGTTGGCAGAAAGCTTGCCCTCCAGGTACCCAGGCTGTTGCTGTCTATCTGCACAGAGCTATCCACCTTTACGGTGGTTACTCCAGCACCTTGCATCAGCACAAAATTACATTTTAAAGAGAACAAAACCCAAGAGGCATGCTGCATTGGGAGTGACCAACAGGTACAGCTAACCAGATCTTTTCCATACCACCTTCCAACAAAGGTTCTCCAGCCACTGGAGCCATTTCATGCCGAGACAGCGGAAAAGGTATTTTCACAGATTGGGTGAGGCTCAGTCCTTCCTCCTTGTTTATTCCCCCTCTCTACCAAATATTCAGGCTGCAAGTGAAGTAGTAGATGGTCATATCCCTCAGCACAACTTCCCTGAATCAGAGTCCACCTCCACAAACTGAAGCTCTTTTAATAGCACTGTCGATGAGAGATTGCATATCTAGTTAAGTGCTATTCAGATGCACCCACAGACATTCACTGCTTCAGAAACACATCTCTTTCTAATAATATAGTTGGCTACATTATCTTATTTGACACTAAAAACTTGAGATGATTGATGGTAGTTTAAATTCTGAATAGACAAAAATTATAGAGCAGCTTTATAATCTTTTGCATTAGTGCCCTGGGGAAATGGCTGAAGTCTTTATCACATTCAAAGGACAGCATGACTGATGCTAAACCTCTACCCTCCCAGCCAGACCAGCCTTCCATGAAGGTCTCAGGGAGCCTGGTTGGGAGTCTACCTACAAGAGTGGCTCTGAGGGCCTGGTATTTGATCATTAGGTGCCATGCTTTTCATCTTCCCTAACTACCGCTTTGCAGTATTTCTAACTTACTTGCAAGTAAGTCAGGATCAAGGAACAAAGAGAGAGGAAGGATGATGAAGGGGAAAGAAGAGAGCGAGACACTTTCCTTTACCTTGGGTATAAACAGCTATCCTGCTGAAAAGTAATGTAGTGTTTGCTTCCTGGACACACAGATACTATAGAAGAGCTGAGAAACTATACCATAACAGGTATGGAAGAGTGGTTACAAAGAACAAATATACTGGCAGCTATAAAGGGTAGGGTTTGGGGAGGATTGGGCTTTTTTAGCATGCCTGGAAGAAGTGATATTCATTACTTTGAAAATTATAATGCTTATTTCAATAACAAAATAAAGGGAGTAGGAACTTACACTCACTTACTCCAATCACTTCTCCCAATTTGAAAAGGCAGTCCAAAACAGAGCTCTTTTTATTAAGAAAAAAAGATGTGCAGAGCAAAAGGAGCATCTCATCAGGAGAAACAGAAGAGACAATGACGGCTCAAAATTTCTCAAGCAGCTCATATCACTGTAATAAAAGCAGAGATGACCATATGGAGTCCACATGAGTGTAGGAGACAGACAGGAACAGAGAGATGGGCACCAAATTAGAAGCCTCCCTAAGTTTATTGCCAGAGGAGAGTGATCCCACTGGTCCTTCCCCTCAACTCATGGTCTGTTACTAGACCCACCATTTGTCTCAGCCCCCAAACCCCCCAAATTCTTATGGCCATAAACAACTCTACAGAACATAGCTCTCATTTTCTTCCCTGAGGACTTGTAACACACAACAGTTAGTGAGGAAAGAACACTACATGGAAAGAAGATATCTCTAAAGCAATCCACCCTTCAATGAATATCACTATTGTATCAACTCCTTCTGTTGTCCTCCACTGCTCACGTATCAAGCCTGCTTCTATTAATCCGCACAGAAATCTCTTTAGGTTGGGTTTCTATCATGAAAAAGAGAGGAGAGAATTGCTTCAGTGTCTTTTGAACATTGCAAGCCTCTTCCCTAGGTCCAAGCCCATCCCAGCACAGAGGTATCAGAAAAACTCACATAGTATGAACACTAGCCTTCATGCTAAGCTCACTAAATAAGGTAGCAATTCAGGCAAAAATTTCAAAACAGTTCATTTGAGTCTGTCCAGCTAAAGCTCGGTGTCCCAGGTTTTGCCAGACAAGAAGCTGCCCAGCATTTTGGCGGGAGCTTTTTGCACCGTGGTTTCATAGTACTGCTGCATCCCCATCCCAGAGTATACTAAACAAAGTAAACAAACTCTGATTTGCACAGCCATGAATTACAAAACTTAGCAATGTCCCTAACAGAAATAATAGTAAAGTGATGTTGAAATGAAAATACAGGAATCAATTCTGTATCAGAACTGCTGGACTCTGGTGCAACCACCCTTTAGTTCCTCCAGCTCAGAGCAGCAGTAGCTGATGGTGTTGGGTGAGGTAACCACACATAGTCCCCCCCAGCTCACAGCCTGGACAACATTGTCACAAGAGGGACTGCAGACTGCTAATCTAGTCAGTCCCCTGAGAAAGACACACAACCTGAGGAGTAAATGTTTAAAAAGCTTCCTTACTACCTGCTAGCCAGTGGGTGGTGCTCAGCCAGGGAAGAGTAAACCATGGCCTCATTGCTGCAGGCCACGTGAGGTAATGTTCTTAACAAAGCAGCATCACCAACAGCAAAGAAAATACAAAATATACCACCTGCCTACATAGTTTTCAGCAAGCTTAACAGGGAGAGGAACATTTTTCCTCCCACATCCAGAGGAAAATATCATCTCCTTGTCTGTCTTTATCCATCTTTTGTGTCCTGCCTTTTAATTAGCCTATAAATGTTTTGGAGGAGAGAATTGTCATTCTGATTCTGCATTCACACAGGGCAGAGGGTCTTGGTTAATGCCAAGGCCACCTTAATGTTGCTGAGATAAGAGCCATCATCAGCCAGTCCCAGTTCAGCAGCTTCGCCGTTATTTCATTGTGCCGGACTGCAGCTCCCTTGCCTTTGCAGGGAGGCTATGTGGTTTCCACGTGTGTTCTCCACACGTGTTGGGACTTGAAGAGTGCCTCTACACACCACAGTATCATTCCCCACCCCAACTGGCTGCCCCCCTGCCCCAGTGCATACCTCCCCCCCTTCCCCTGCTATCTCACTGCTGATTAGTTGCATGCTTGTGATTAAGTCCCTTTTAATAAATGACTCCTATTAAACTGGATTCCTCTGTCACTGTGAAAGACATAAAATTAAAAACTGTCTGTCTTTAATCATGCCAGGCTTCATCGTCGTCTCTCAGGCTCCATTTATCAATAATTAATATAAGGAAGACTGAAATCCATTTCAATTTCAAAGACCCAAATGTTACATTTTTTAATAAAAAAGAAAGAAAAGAAAGAAAGAAATCACCATCACTCCCAGAAACAGCGACAGCCAGATTCACACATGGGAAAAGAGAATCTGGCAGCGCTGCAGCAGCCTCCAAAAGGAGAGAGACACTTGGATGTGACAAGCAGCTCTCCTTGTGACTTTGTAACTGGAGATTTTTCCTCTCAAATACTCCCACATAGAGGAAGAACCCCAGTGGTCCCAAGGCCTACAGAGATCTGCACTGCAGCTCGTGGCCTTACTTCTCTTGGTTTTACCGAGTCCCCAGAGCTATGACAAACCAAAACACTGCGCTATCCCGTCTGGTATCTTCTTTTAAAAAGTCACCAGATTTCAGATGCTCCAAGGAAAGTCATAACCAGTGTTTCCCTACAAACACGCTAGCAACACATGGCAGGATTTACTGGGATGAGCAAGGATGTGGGAAGACAAGTCAGCAGCCTGGTTTTCATTATATTGCTCTATAAAGGACTAGAATTAACATTAAAATTCTTCTTCCTTTATTCAAGTGCTGCCACTGTTTACTCTAGCTTTTTATCATTACACCACACTCAGCATTTCAGCTGGTGCTACTTTTGTTGCATAGGAAGTCCGACACAAAAAGGCTGACAAATGCCACCAAAATTTTTCTTTTGGCTTTCACCCCTGAGAATGGGGCTCACTGTTTGGTGTGAAGGTACTTGGAAAACTGTTGGGCATACCTACAGAGCAATCACAGTTTGGAGAGGTATCCCTGTGTTTGGGTACTGCACATATCACACCTGATCGCAGAGTCAGGCTGCCTTGAGCTCTGACTGTGACCAGCTTTAGACCAGGCTGGGTATGCCTCTGAGTATGCCTGCATGGTATGTTCCTCTGCCAGCAATGCAACTCAAGAAAAGCTGCCTGTGACCATGATGATGCTGCGTATCAAGTCACATGCCCTGCAAGGGCTGTCTAGCTCAACTCAGACCACACTGAAGATGTCCACACGACTTTTGGTCAGTTCAGAGCATATGTAGACAAATTCATGTCTTCGAGAAAAACAAAACACAAACCCCTGTGTCATGCAGACATATCTGACATAAGCTCAAGTCACATTGCATGGACATACTGACCTAGCAGACTGGACAGCTGTGCCAACCACAGACCAATCAGCCATTACGTAGGTAAATATATACGTGAAAGTGAAATAGAATACAAAATGCAGGAGATACCCTTTTGGGAGGAATCTTGCCCATGAACAAAAAAATCCCCAGACCTTTCCAAAGCCAGGTTACTGGTCAATGCCCAAATGACATGGAACAGATAAACACACAGCACCACACTAGAAATACAGGTGAACGTCCGAGCTGGGTATTACCCTGCCTAGCTCCCAAGTTAGGCAATTCCCAGCATACTCATCAGCTGAATACCCATCCCAACACCTCCCAAGCCTCAGCAGCTACCTTGACTCCCCAGTCTCTGTGGATCTCAGCACCACAACTTCCCTGCCGGATGCCCGTAATTGCCACAGAACAGGGGAGTCACACACACCAAACCCCACCACTGGAGGTAGCAACAATTAGGACATTTCCCTCTGATTAACAACCCTGTGCAGAGGAACACAATAAGCAGCGTGGTGTAACACAGTAACACTATCAGTCATTACTCAGTAATTACTGTGCCAGTACGCAGGGACACAAAGGCACAATCCCCCTCCCCTCCCTGGTTACAGTGGAGAAATATCACTCAATAGCCTCTAATTACTGCAGAACCACACAGTAACAAATGATGACCTGCCCGCCAGTATAAAGTGGTGCTATCACTCATCACTCATTCCCTGGTAGCTCCTTAAGGGAACCCTTTGGTAATCCCACAGCGACTGTGGCACACTGTGGCTGTGGGTTTTTTTTATCCCAGCATATGGTGCATTTTAAAGATTGTTGGGGGGGGGGCAGTATGGAGGGATTACAAAGAACATTTGCTGAACTACTGTTATCTTCCCAATAAGCTCCCTGTTCCATGCCACTGAATTGTGGCAACATTGTGGTAATGCTTTCACTGAAGCTTAGACATGAGGGGGATAATTGCACCTTTGCCCTGCAGATCTTGTGGTACTTGTAATTATATCCCGTTACCAAGGAACACAGCAATTTTGAACCTATTACCCACAGGTATCATTTATTTCAGAGTTAAATTTATTACTTCAATGCCAGCCTCGCTCATGGTTCTCCTTTATGCATTCAAGCTTCCCTAGTGACAAACATTGAAAATAGAGTGAACTGAAAAAGATGGGATATAGGGACAATAGATGGGAGCAGAAGATGCAGATGCCTTTCTGGCCCATGCTCTAGCCTGCGCATTGCTTTTTCACTGAGCCCAGGGGGATTTTCTTAAGGGAGGAGGAGCATTAGTGGGAAAGGGGAACAACCCTTCTGCAAGCCAAGAGAGGCTACAAAAAAAAGCTGCTCCCAGGGCCACCCTTGTCTGCGCTAGGGCTGCGGTGCTGGCTCTCAGCCCACGCAGAGACAACAGTTGTCACTATCCACATGCCACCCACAGTTTCCAGGGTGCTGTGCTTTGTAAACCTTCCCTCCAAGAGCCTGTGTGCCATCTAACAACTTTGTCTGCAAAATTACGGCAGGAACATCAGAGATGTGCTCTGCTGCACAGCTGAACTCAGATGCAAAGGACTGCCAACTGGTCTGTAACTACATAACATGCTATAGAAAAATAAAGCCTGTTTACTTCGGACTATTCGATTCCCAACAAGGGGGGAAGTCACAGGAGGAAGGAAGAAATTGATATTTTCCCCAAGCTATAGCAATGTTTTAAAAGGAAACAAGCAGTCAGGTATATGGATTTTCACTGAATGCAGTGTGCCACGTCACCAGAAGTGGAAAGGAAAATACATGCAGCCAGTTCTGCAGGTTTCCCCTTTCCCAGCTAGCAGAGATGCTCATGATCATCACCACCACTGAGCTCCTCACAAGTTTTGTGGCATTCCTGCACACAAACCAGCGCAGTCTCTGGACTATTGCAACCCATGACAGTTTTTAATAGCTCTTTAAAGGGTATTCCAGCAATCGGGTACTGCACCCTTACTATTACTGATACTCATCTACTCCAAAGGGCTGGGAGAAGGGCAGCCTGGTACTCCTCACCTGCCTTGGGAACTCCTAGCTTGTCCAGACAGGAAGGATTTAATAGAGGATACTGAAGTGTACTGATTCAGTCCTGACTATCCTGTGCTGAAGGGCAGGACAGGGCTGGAAGCAAGGAGGACATGGCAGCAGGAGGCAGTCAGGACCACAGGGTGAGATCTCCTCCAAGCAACTGCAGTCAGAATGGGGGTGTGAACAACGAGCATCCGAGGTTATACACACAGTTGAGCTAATGACAGCAGGCCTCCATTTTTGGGAGATCAAATACCAAATACTGAAAAGGCTAGAAAGACTAGATAGAGCTATTGCAGATTTGTGTCCCACTTCCTGCATTATCTTTGCGATAAGTAAGTCATCTCCTCAGAAAACAATAGGTGCTCCAGCTCCCGGAGAGGAGCTCGCTGCTGTTCAAACGCATCGCGCAAGTCAAGCTCTAGGAGCAACAGAAAAAGATAATGCTGGAACATGAAGAGAAGACCTGAAGTGAGTTGTTATGGAAACCAGATTCTCACAAGCTCACACCATTGAATGAGGTCTCTCCCCTTGCATCCGTTTGTCAAAAAGCCCAAGATGCACAGGAGTTGCTAATGACCACAACGCTGTTGCCTCACCTTGCATTCACTTGCAGGCATCACTGCTGTTTTCTCCCAGTTAATCTAACCTGGGTCAAGCACCTCCAATGATGGGAAGGGACTCGGGACTCCGCAATGCCACAGGACAGAACAGGCTGGTCCTGTTGGCACACCTTGCTTGGAAGAGCTGGTGCTGGTAGTAGCAGGTTTTAATCTAAAGAAACAATGACCACTTTAATAAGAACTATTTTACTGTCAAACTTTAAAGTTTCAGAAAAATCAAAACAGCATCAAAAGGGACAGTGGCAAGACCGTATATTAATAGGCTCAAGTCCATGTTTGGCAGTGTAAACATACAGGATGGAGAATACCTAATTCATCTGAGCTATGTAGTGCCATTTTACATGCCCTGAGTTCTCTCACCTGACTTCTGCTGGCCTTTCCAGCAGCATGTAGCTCTCCTATAGTCGACATTTGCCACTATTGCCTCATATTACATTGGCTATACAGAAAAGGCAAATTCTTGTGTATGCTTCTACCAAAAAAAGAGTCTGTATGGCAGTGTACTGATAACAGTACTGGGTAAAGGTCATTTTCCTACAGAAGCAAAGCAGGGAGCTGGCTATGGCAGACTGCTAGGCAGCAGTAGAGACACTGCCTTTCCCATCACTGCTAAATTTTGTTTACATCGGTGGAAGAAGAGGTTGGGGTACACCTGGAACTTAGTTGCTGCTGGGATCCTCTGCTTCCTATTGCCCAGTGCTAGCAAGATCAGCAAGATTGTTTTTCCAGAACTTAGCATGCAAGTTCCTGCCCTTTAAATTCTGCTACCGGACAGAAAGAAGAACTTCACCTAGGCTGTCAAACCACTTTAGGCTGACTGATGAGATACTGCATGAATCTTGTACTGGGTAACAGTTCAGCCCTCACACTGTCTTGTGCCTGCACATTCTTCCAGAAGGACTGCAACCTATCCAACTTGCATTTCAGGACCTGTCACTACCACAATGCTCAGGATCAGATGCACTCCCAGACATCTTAGGACTTGGCTTATGATTTGACCCAGTGTTAGCTGGAGTCCCTGCACATGGAGCTCCCATTTCCCTGAGCAACTTGTTGTATTATTCGTACTCCACAGCTTCTAACACCAGACTAAAGCAGGTGTATGGAGGTGCACGGCTACATGGGAAGGCATGAGTGCTCAAAAACATGCTGGATGCCACCATGAAACCACCGCCAGGAGGTAAAGTTCAGAACATGTTCTGCACTTTCCTAACCTGTGTCTGGGGACAGGAAGAAGAAATGCAGCAGTCTCATGCCAGCACAGTGGCCCCTAATTCTGTGGCGTGCTGTCTGGCTTGCAGGACAATAGCAGCAACATCTGCTACAGTTAAGAATGCAAATGAGTTTCTCTGCTGTTTTCAGTCACTCATAACTTGCCAAAATTTTCATCTTCAGAGCTGAAATCTTCTAGACTTGGCCAGTATCCAATGGCGATTATTTTTTGAAAGAAAATGGCAAAAGTGACTTAACCACTACAGAGCGCTTGGAATGGCATTCATCGCTATTATTCAAAACTCCTGACAGATAGGATTAAGAAGCTTTGAAGTCCACAAAGTTTAGGTCTGAGAGTTAAAAATCCAGAAGCATCTGCCAAGGGATTTCAAATGTGCACCTTTTAGCAAGCGTTTGTACACCATTCAGTGCACGAGGACTCCAAATTAGCACTAAACCTAAAGGATCCACTAAGATGAAGTTGGGGGAGGGAGGAAGGGCTAACGACCCTGTAACCAACCACTATCTGCTAAAAACAGTATGCAGGGCATTTTGCCAACTCACTGCTAAATTAAATTGCACAGGTAAGTAGCGCAAGAACTTCTGAAAACATTAACAAATATGAGTACAAATTTCAGTAATGGCTCCGTAAGACCTTTCCTCTGAAGGTAGTTTTCCCTGAGCAGCCGAGCAGCCCCCAACAGGTCACCGAGCCCAAAGAGGGAAGACTTGCTCCCTACTTCTCTCCTCACCCCTGTTCTTAGCTGCACAGCTCTGCCCCCATCCTTGCATCAGCTCCAGGGCTTGCCAGACCCACCTTTCAACAACAAATTTAGCTCACTAACCAACCTGAAAACTAGGTGCTTTTATTTTCTGGGTTATGACTTGAATGAACTTGGGGAGGGACCTACCAAGCACCAGAGCAAGTAGAAGGTAAGCGGCAGGAACATGCACCTGGAAGAGGCACACTCTCAGTATACTGGTGGCAGCAAGCTATTAGAGTGCTTCCCCCACCTGGAGGATCTTCACTGTAAGTCCCTGCAAGCTGGAAATTTATAAAGCAGTCAAGCCCCACTGCAGGGAAAATCCAGTTTTAACATGCAAGAGTGCAAATCCCTTTCTAGTAACCAGTACTAGAAAGACAGGTCTTTTCTTTGATGGGTCTAACTCATAGTATGTAAACATCTCTGCAACAAAAAGATGATATAATGGCACTACAGAAAAAGTTGCACAGCTAAGTATAACACTGTGGCATTTGAAGCCTGCAGGTGAAGCTTCCAGACTCTGAGGTGTGAATACAGAGCCTCTTTACATTCAATCAGTGCTCACTGTCATGAGTCTGACCATTTTGTCAGTGGTATTCTTTCGGTATCTGGAAGAGGAGGGACAGAAAGAATCGGTTTTAATTAAGCCACAGGAAAAATAATCAGTTTTTCATCCTGGAAGACAGAAGAGGTGGGAAAAGGATGTGTGCTGGAGGTTTTGCAAATTTCCCTTGCATAAGGCTTCAGAGTGTAAAGCTAGCAACAAACTATTTATTTATTGCAGGCAATGCATTCAAGACGTTACGGAAAGTACAGGATGGGTGAGCAATGACTACTGGTTGACTTGCACGCTCTTTCAAAGAATCCTGCAATTTCTTCCATAGAGTGCATAAGGTTGTATGAGTATAAACCACAAGAGAAAATGTAACACATCTAATAAAGAAGCTACAGCATAGATGCTCGTAACTTCAATTTTTATTTTTTTGCAGTTACTCCCATTCTACAGTGGTTAAACCATACTTATAAAGGTAATGATTCCCATACATAAGCACCAAGTTAGCCAACTTTCCAAGGTAACTTTGACAAATACAGATAGAAAGGGGAAAGGTTGGTAAGTGCACTCTCTGTGCTGTTGAGTATAACTCAACAGATATGAAACTAGACGGTAAAAGGCGGGTCAGTCACACTACTCTCAAGGATATTCCATGTCCACTGTTGCAGTGACTGTCAGATGTGCATTTCCACTAGCATACAGCCTGCAGTAGTGTCTGCCTAAGCAGAGACACTATACTACAGCATTAAGCTGAGACTCCAGTGTGCCCTAAGTCTGTGCTGCACAGCACCCCAATATCAAGTAGAAAATACATCTTGCATTTAACTGAAACACTGCCAAGTGCTACACTCCTTTTCCTTCTGCTACCAAGTTACTGGGAAACAGTGGCATTACTCAGCACAGCACAGGAGCCCTCTGAGATTTGTCATCTTGCTTTATACGACTTCTCTATAACACTTTTCAAAAGAACGCATCAAGAAACCTAGTTCAGTTCTTGCAGAGGCTGCAAGCTTGGCAAATGGTGTTGAAGGCAGCCTACGATGTATGATGCGTATTCCAGCAAATCTGCCTATTTGTTCTGTGCATGCAGCTACCTGTGACCACATAGAGCCTTTGTTAACTTCCACGGCTTTCCCACACAGAGCAACTAGCAAGATCGTGACCTTGTTTTGCATAATGGCTTGATTCAGATAATCCCAAGAGTGCTCGCAGTCATTTAAATCAGTTGTAATATAAGGAATTTCACACTTATTTTAATTTTTAAAAAGTTAGATTTGCAGAGTGAAGCACAGTCAGAAAACGTCAATGTAACATCCTCCCTCGTACTCTGCACCACAGCCTCCTGCGCATGCACATTTTGATGCAGCTCCATTACACTTTTTACACCCCGGCCCCCTAGACCCTACCACATTCAGTCCACAGGATGGCTGGGACTTGCTGAATGAGCAGCTATTCAATATTTCTTTTTCCTTTCATTATTCATTGTGTGGCCTTACATCTTATTTATCATACACTAAGCGCCTCATTGAACAAGGCAGAAATCCAGCAATAAGAACAGCCTGTGAGCATTTAAAGACTGTATTGTAATTCCGGTATTTCCTGACTTCTGTGCATTTCATTTCACTGTTACTTTAATCCATGTCTTTTGTGTTGAATTTCATTGCCTCTTTAAAAGAGAAAAGTGGATAAACACAGAAATTCCTTCATAAGCAACACATTGACAGACAGCAATAGAGCATTTGTCTTTTATAAATGTGCAATTTAGAGCTGTGGAAATAATTGATTTTTTGCTAGCAAATCAAAACAAAAGTTATTTTTGGGTTGCCCTAAAAGGCAAACAAAAAAGTCTAGTCTAAGTTAAAAAGCAAAAAGAATCAGATGAAGCCCCCAAACTAATTTGTCTGGATGAACTGAAGTCTTGTACTGGGCATAGATTGCTCTGTTTTAGGATTTCTAACATTTTCAAAAATGAAGTTTTCATTCCTTTCTTATTTTTTTAAACCCTCAGAATTTTACTTTGATCATCTTCCTACTTCCTTGAAGTTAGTTCTTTCACTTCTCCATGCCCACCCCCAAAGATCTTGTCATAATTTCAACTTGACTTTGTGATCATTTCAACTGACTTAAAGTTGCATTTTTGTAAAAAGCTGTTCAGAAAAAGGGAGAAGGGAGGGTTGAGTTGCCCACCTCCTGCTTTAAAGCAACTGACGGGGCAGAATCCCCCGCTGCTTCTGCTCTCACCTCTTCATCATTATTTATAAACTAAGTGCATGAGTGTGGCTACACCTCACACAGAGTTAACAGCCTAAAGGCCACGCGATGCAATGAATTAATGTGATTACACAGTGGGGTAGGGCTGGGGACAGACAGGCAGCAAACCCACAGATTCAGCACTGTTCCGACTGTGCGTGGTTGGTGGCTCTTTTGCAGGATCTGGGCCTGAAGTACACAATTACTCAGCAAAACAGGATGTTGTTGTCTATGTTGCAATAACCCATTAGCCACAGCCAAGGACCTGTTGTGACAGCCACTCCACACACAGAGACTCCCTGCCTGGAAACAGCCTGCTCAGGGCAGATCCAGGCTGAGAGGGACTCGGAGGCACCGAGGATGCCGTGTGCCCAGGTCACCATATTCATTAACAACAGGTCCAGTCCCCTCTGCACAGGAGCCGCTACCCAGTTCTTTGAGCCACCTTAAGCGTGGAGGGAGATTTGACAAAATAGGAAAACACACCTTTGCTTTCTTGCATGAGAGAAGTACACACAATTCCTATTTCACCTTTGCGTGATTATTTTTGAGGTCTACTAAAATGCTGAACAAACAGCTGCTCGGAGAAGGTCCACTGCAGCTTTAGTAAGCAAGTGCCTGGGAACAGCCATGGTTCTACTGTTGTTTACGCTGGCATTGCCTCACCAAGATTTTCACGGGCACATTTGTTCCTAGTGGCTTAAGTTCCAGGGAAATTATAATTTCTGTGCGCCTTAAAAAAAGTTAAAAACTAAATTCATTTGCAAACCAGACAGCAAATGACAGGTTCTCTCAGAGCTGTAAATGTAGACCTTATCACCATTTTTAGATGTGACTGGGGGGACGGGGGGGAAAGGAGGTGTTTATCAGCTTCCCCCCAAACCCTGTTCAGAAGCAGACAAGGATGCTCAGTTTCCCTCCTAAAAATTGCCAACACCTTAAAATAGAAATGTGTAAATACAATCAGTTCTCTGCTGGGCATGGCAATAGGGAGCTAGATCCTGGAGAGAAGACAACGCCAACAGTATTAATACTTCCATCCCTAAGTTGACACGTGTGATAGCTCAGATTTTTCTGCATCCTTTGTCTCCTGTCCCAGGAAGGTTTATTAGCCTGGGCAGAGAGCTGCGTGAATGCCTGGGACCAGCTCAGGCCTGGAGCCAGCCTAGCTGTATTCGTATGGCATCGGAGGTATTAAGCTCTGTCAAACCTAAGCTGATCTGTGCAGATCCCATGTGGTTGCCCTTGCACCTAAGCAACCTGTTTTATCTACAGTCTGTGTTGTCTGGGAATGAATTATTCAGCATTAATTGATTTCTTTTTTTTTTCTTTTTGGTGAAAGAAAAATATCTTTTATTTACAGGTTATCTGAAACACTGAATTTTCTTGCAAAGATGCTCCACCACAGATACCTACAAATGCTTTTAGTCACTGTCTTTTCATCTTTGATCCTCCCTCATTTTCTTAGAATAATTAAAAGAATGAGATGTCAATAAAAACATCGAAATATTTTAAGGTAAAAATATTACTTTTCTGAAAAAGCTGAAGCAGAAAATTTTGATTCTTCAAGTTGAGGGATGGGGATTAAGGCTAAAATACTTCACAAATCACTTGGGTCAAACAGAATACTCATTTTTGCTGAATGAAGTACGCAACCAAAAATCTTATCCAGCTCCATTTGAAATTTAGCATTTAGAGTGAAAATGCATGTACAACTTCAGCTTTATGCATAGGTGCATGCTTCACCAACAATAAATTGAACAGAACAGGGCACAAAGACACTATACTAAATTGCATACTGCAGCCTCCAATTTTGTACTTTCAGATATTTATGGGCACCTGCAGAGTTGTGGGTGCGCTCATTTTTCATATGCAAATGGTCATTTGCACATCCAGATATGCCTGAAAAATTAAAGACTTGTTTGAGCACTGATGAAATACAACAAGTCCATGTACTGAATAAAAGCATTAAGGCATCATAGCAAAGGGAGGAGGAAATACAGAAGCATTATGGGAGACACAAGAAATATTTAAGAGAGAAGCTGAAAAGAGATGAAAATTTGCAAAAGCATCCCTATGGGTTTGGAAATTTTCCTTTAGTTAGGAATAGCCTCAGAAGAAAGACAGCATAACACCGTTGAAAACCTGCCCTTGGCTTCTCACATGATCTCTTAAGATGAGGATGAACCGATGTGGTCGATTGAACCAGCACCCTTAAACACAGTGTACCTTCGTATTAATGAAACTACTGAAAATAAAACCCTTGGAGGAAACACTTCAATGCACTAGCACACACGCAGGTTGGTTTAAGGAAAGGACAACGGCCTCCACTTTTTGTCAGTGAAGCTACACTGTTTTATATCTGCTGGACTTAATGGCTACAGATTTTGGCACTCATCTCCTCTCTCATTCCCCACAGGTTGTGGAGAAGTGGGTGTCAGGCTCCGTGAAACAAAGATACTAGCATCCAAAAAAGCAGGTAGTTTTGTCAAGGAGCGAAGGACCAGCTGAAATTTGGGGCCTCTTCCCTCCCCACCTCCTTCTCCAGCTCATTCACACATACTCCCTCAAAATGCAAACACAGGCACACCACCTTAGTTCCTTCCACAGACAACATGACATCAAATTGACAGAGCTGTGACTATTTGACATCCAAGCTGATAACAGAACGGCACTTTTGAGCAACACTTGAACAATAGGCAAGAAATGTGGCTTCCATAAATGGGTGAATTTACAGCTTGCTGTTCAAGAAATAAACAAACCATTACCCACAAAGCATCATTTCTCTTTGAAGCACGTCACCTGTCACTAAAGGTTAAATAACTGTCAACTGCTCACACAAGGCTGGCAGGGTAGGTTGTAGCTTTGCAACTTCTTATAGCTTTAATGGGGACTGTGTGGTTATAACCCTCCTGCTCTAAGGAACAAGACATCCCTGACTGTCGGCAGTGGGAAATGGATCACCCACTACAAGCCTGTTATTGCCTCATTGTCCATTATTTTTTCATGGAGGAAACAGGTCAAAATATGGTAGGCAGCAATCAGCATGAAACAATGGGCCAACCCCTACGACTGACAGGACAAGATGCAAGAGACACGGGCTCTAGATTTGGGAACCAACTCATATAGAAAGAGCAAAGGTGTCCCTCTCTCTCTCTCTCCAAGACTGTGCCTTTGTTCCTCACCCAGGGAAAACAGGCACCCCTCATTTTGATGTTTATGATGCCCGAGGTAACTAGGACAAAAGATTCATAGCTCAGACCATCTGGTAAAGGAAGCAGAGGCAGATGAATCAAGCACACAAAGAGCGCTAGGGAGACCACCAGTGAAGACTGAAATCCTGACTCTGTTCACAAGACACTGAAGGAAGAGGTGGCATCTTCTCTTTTTTTCCCTGGCCTGTAAAAAACCTGCTCCCCCTAAAGTTTCAGATGGTGTCACTTTTTTCCCTGCCTGGTAGCTCTGGAAGGAAGATACCAGCTTAAAACCCTGAACCACACACAGGAGATGACAGTAGAGCAGAGAGCTTACTGATGGAATGGGAGACAGCAGAAAACATGCCAGGCATTCAGACAGTGAGCTAAAAACTACCTGCTTCTAGAAATAAGAGTCAGCATGTGGACTTGGTAGCCTGCCATTTCCCACAGAGCCTGGTAAGGACAGGGAACTGGGCAGAAATCACTTGCAGAGTCCCTCAGGCATCAGTGAGAAGTGATAGCAACCTTGTCAGACAGGCAGCGCTGCTTGCTTCTCCCTTCTATAGGGAGCACTCATGGATTTTCAAAATGAGAAGTCATTATTACAGAAGGGAAGATAATATATGTACTTGATATGGGCAGGGATTTGTGCCTACACAGACACACAGTGTCTCCTGAGGCACGAGTACACCTATGTACCGTAGAAGTTCCCTCACCCTGTAGTTGGCTAATCAGACTCTCAAGGCGCAGTTGCCCACCTCCCCAAAATCCTTCCAGGAAATTAAAGACAGCAGGAGAAGTTAAAGCCTCATCTCTCAGCTGGATAATCATTAGTTCTACAAACATGGCAAAGTGGTCTGTTACTGCTCTTCTGTAGTACCTGTGATATTACCCTCTCAGAAATGTTTTTTTCTGCCAAAGCTCAACTGCATTCCAGTTTTTGCCCTGCAAAGCAGTGCCTCAGCAAGAGCTCCCTTCCCTCTCTGGAGGACTGCTGCACATCCCGGAGAACCACTGGCCATGCTTCGCCTCCGCTTGAGAGAGTTACTGGAGTTGAGAGTCTGACCTACGGATAACCACAGATTGACAAAAGAGCCCCAAGAATACTGGGAAACAAAAATCTTTTTTCAAACCTTTTCACTCAGCTGTTTTTCAAATTCAAAGTGTCCATATGGCTAATCAGCATGAAGGGCTTGCTGTGAGAGTAAAAGGATTGCTGGCATCCCAGAAGCAGACAGACATTCAATAACAGGAATAGCACTGTGTTATCTAGCAACTTCTGAATCCATTTCCATCTCAAAACTGTAACCTCCTTCTCCACTTCACCAAAACTGGAAGTAATGACAGCTGTATTCCTGATGATACTGCGCGAAGGAAAGGGGAGTTTGTCCCAGTTTGGTGAAAGCACAAATCACATTTGCATGTTGCGTTTAAAGTTTCATGCTGGTTGTGAAGGTGCATGCCCACTCCCGACCCCTGGGCCACTCCCTAGTAATCTAGGTCTAATGAAGTTGAATGAAAGCTGTCAGGGAAGAGGGGCATGATACAAGAGGAAGCACAGGTTGTATAAATGTTATGTTACCCTTTCTTAACCAGTAAAACTAACGCTTGCCCTCAGGGCAGGTTCTCAAACTGCTAAGAGCCCTCTGTTTGGCTGGCTGCAAGAACTGCAGATGAACACTGTCACACAGGTTTACCAGCCTCTCCATCCCCTATTTCATCTAGGAAGATTTCTAGCTGTATGTAGACAGTTGCAGTGTGGCATCACAAAGAGTAGCACTGTATCTCTCAGAAGTCTCCCGTTCTTAACAGGAAGATTAGTAGTTAATATACCTTCCCCTGAGGAGCCATCTATGAAGCTTTTATGGAACCAGATAGAGGACCTGACACGAGAGGGGGCTCACAGACTGATTCTTTGTCTTAAAACCTTTAGCAAAGTTTGTAGCGCTCTCAAGTTCAGACAAATTTAGACAGGACCTAAGTCATTTGCCCTTAGAAGCCAAATAATAAATTACCCAAGCCACAGACAGCGTCACCCAAATGCAGAGTTACAAGAATATTCTGTTCTGTATCACTTTTCATGGGCCAGTGGATGTGGCAGCACAAAAGCATGCATTTCAATGCAACAAGCTCTGTATTCTTAAAGAGATTTGTTCTCTTCCTTCACAAATCCTTCCACTACCACCCAGCCGGACCCAAACGTGCATGCAAGTATTTGGCACCTTTCCTCTCGCTTGACAGCCAAGAGAAATCCAGAGGCCAGTTTCCCCAGTGCCCTGACAACCCTACAGGGATGGGATATTCATTTTCATTCCCATGCCAGATGACAAGCAAGTTATAAATTGTGTTCAATCCTACCATCCTTTGTTTATCTACCATGACAGTCTTCTCTGGCTCTTGTGTGGCTAGGAGCCCAGAGGGCACGCATGACCTTTTTCAAGCTGTTCTGAGTTGTGATAAGCTCTTCTGCCCCCCTTTCTATTTTCCATCATTTTATTCATGCCCTGCCCTTCTCCCTCTCCAACATCCCTTTATTGCAATCCTTCTAGAACTTTATCTTCTCCTGTCTCCCTGTCCATGAATTACAGCCTCTCTTACTTTCCTCTCTTTTCCTCTTCTTGTTCCCTTTGATGGTTTCTCTTTTATTTCTCTCTTCCATTTGTTGAGCAGGCCAAGTTTTCACCCAGACACTCCATTAACCCAAGCTTCCTCTGACTTGCTGCAGTGCTGAAAACAGATGAAAACTGGGCTCTCCTTACTACCTCCTCTCTCCCTGCTTTCATTTATCTTTGCTCCCTCATGCTTTTTACCTCTTTCCCCCCTCCTTCCCCCCTTCTCTCTTCAGGCACATCATTATACCTGGTTCTCTCTTGATCTGCTGTCATTTTTTGAGCTCCCTGTTTTGCTCATCTTCCAATCCCCCATCAGCACTCTCTGAAAATTAAGGTCAGAGATTAGTCCTTTGCAGCTGCCCTAGTGCCGAGCTGAACCAAACATCACTTACATCCAGAAATTTCCTTTCAGGGCCACCTGGCAGGGTAAACTAAGACATCTTGCATTTCTTGCCAAGGCCTGAGTGGCTGAACTCGTAGAGAGACAGAATTATTTATAGAGACAGCTTATGGGGATGTTATTGAGATGATGGCTCAACACCTCAGAGCCAGCCCTGCCAATATTCCAGGTGGTAATGAATAAAAAATAGGGGGGAGATGGGAGACATGAAAAATCCTTTAGCTGGGATTTGGTTTCCAACAGTGAGATTTGGCTAATTTTCCCTCTCACACAGATAAAAGAAAAAAGGGGTGTCAGAATCTTTGATCTTCAGAAATATGGGAAGCTGTATTTATGGTAAACATGAAAACCATCTGATTCTTTGACTTCCTCATGTCAGAGCTGTAAATTTTTACACAACCCTTAGGCAACTCACTAGTGAGTGTTGAAATTTGCATGTTTGTATTTAGCTGTCTCATTACATAGCAAGACAGAAGCGAAAATGGACTAATACAAGACTCAGGAAAAGAGTGTGGGATTGCAGTGCCTGCGATAATCCTCATTGTACAGCTGGAGCAGTCATGTGCAGATGACAATACAAAAAAGGCCACCAGAGGTGCAAGAAAACAATGACCAATTCTGGATGAAGATGGTGTTCATACTGCAGTGAAGCAATTCCACCTTTACCAAAGCAGCACCGATACCCACCACAAGAACACACCAGGGTTAGGGGGCTTATTGCAGTTAACCTGGTGTGAGGAAAGACTGAGATGCTACGTGCATTCATGGCAAACAAAAATCTTGGAACTATGGATGAAGAGGGCCCTTCATCCCATGCAGAGCGTGACAGAAATCACATCGCAGCAGCAGGAGGAAGATAGTGAGCTTCATGGATGTAATTTCCAGAAGACTTACAGGACTATACATTGAGAACCTTAAACCATGGGTAACAGAAAAAGCTGGGCTTGATCCAATTAAAAGTCTGTTTGATCCTGGGTAAAAGTACTGACTGAAGCTTTCACCAGGGTTGGGTTTTCTCCTGCAAGAACTGTGGCACCGAAAACAGCAGAGCTCACTTTGCAGCTTCTCTCTCTGGTATCATTTCACATAGTCACCTATGTAGTTATTTTCATAAAACAGAGCACAAAAACTTATAATCACCTAACTTTGACACTTCTGGTTGATACCAGGCAATGTGTTCAAACCGTGAATGAGGCAGAATAAACACAGACAGACACACACACACAGAACGCTTTCCTAAGTTTTCTTTTGTTAAGGGACTAAAAGGCACAGTGCCAGAAGTAAGACATATGGAAGGCTAGCTATCGTACCAAATTGAGTAGCAGCACAGAATTCCTAGCAAAAGAATGGGATCATAACTCAACAAGCATTTCTGATGGCAAAACCTGGAAAATGACAAAAAGGGAAATCAATGCGATATTGTATTACCTGGCTATAAAGTATTCAAGAAGGATAGATTGGGGCCAAGTTTTCCTCTAGCATAACTCCAATGACTTCAGTAGAGTTATGGCAGTAAAGACACTGGTCCTCTAATGCAGAGACCATTACAGTAGCAATAGACTCAACTCCCACAGTATCCAGTGACGTGACATGACATCACTGCAGGCACAGCCTTAGTTTAGCATCTGTCTTGACAGAAGTACCGAGCTGTAAACATATTTTAAAGTTATAATACAAGCTTTCTGTTCAAGAAAAGGTACACATTCCACAATGATGAAGGAAATCAAAGAGGAAAGGAAGTCTAATGTAGCAGCTCCCTGACCAGCCACAGCAAAAGTTAAAAGAAACAATTTTAGTTTAAGTGTTCTTGAAACTGCCAGATTGAAAATTGTTTTTCCATTAATTCAGACAAGTTAAAATAAAGGTAATTATTGACAAGCTGATGTATACCAGTGACCAGAATATCATCCAGTTCACGTTCTTAAAACAGCAATCAGAACAAAATCTAAGAGTCTTTTAAATGCACAAGGTACTATCACTTAATCAGAATCAGCAAGAGAGAGTAAACACCACACATTTTCCATTATGCCTGAAGTGCAGTGTAGTGCATGATAACTCTCAGACTATTTTTTTCCTGTATGCATTAATGATTTGTAAAAATAAGTAATAAGGTGAAAAAAGTTTCAACACTAGCAAGATGCATCTAGTTTAGACTGTAGAACAAGAAGACTCTTCCGACGTCTCTGATCAACCTGGGTGCACGCACAGCACAATAGCAGGTAAGTCCCCTGCTGACAAATGGAAGGGAACATAGTAGAAAACACAGTTTGAACTGCCCACACACTGACGGCTGCAGCCAGTATTAGTTGTGACCACTCAGGGAAGAGACCTGGGTGTCACTGGGGACAGCTCAATGACAGTCTGATCAATATGCATAGGCAGTAGAGGAGGGTGAGGGGAAGCAGAAGGAAAGGCGTGGTTGATGAATGTACCTGAGTACTTTCTAATACCACCATAAAAGTTAGGGGTATTTACAAAGTACCATTTACAATGCTACATTTGGTTCCGGCCAACAACCTCCCTCCCCCACCTCTACCCCCAGTGGTACCACACAGCTAAACCATCAGGGATCAAAACAACAGACAAATACAATTACTGCCTGCATGACGCCACAGATGCTTCCAAGGACGAAGCTAACTTTCATCCTAGTAGGGCAGATGCCTTTGCTATGGAAGATGACTTAGGGCCTCCCTAAGGCCTCATCTTCAAAGGCAAGCTGAATCCTGAGTCGCAACATCCCTAAAAAAAAATACTAAGCTCCTACTCAAAGCTGACCAAAATAAGGAAGCCAAGCGATTCCAGCATTCATTAACAGGATTTCAAACACAAGAGTCAGCTGAGGCCTGATCACTGGCAGTGGGGTTACACAGTCTGCCTTGACTCAGAGGAAGGAAACCACCCTGGTGCAATGTGTGTCTCTGAGATCTTCACCTCCATTTCTGAGACACTAAGCACACCTTCATACAAACCAGCCGCACGGGAGATGGCTTCTGCCTGGTTCAGCTAAGCAAAATCTGTCCAGTTTGTGAGCCTACATCTTTGCCAAAGCAGATGCCAGCAGTACAGCTTGGACAGGGTGTGTGAAAAATACACTGGCATCTCCCACCCAGCCAACTGCCCACGCTTGCCCCAGTCCTTCACAATTTCATATACGGAAGTGGAGCAGCACTAGCCTGCCCAAGACCCACCATCCACACAACCCTGCTTACCAGCTGATCTTGATAACTGTGAGGAAGGCTAGAGGAGCAAAGGAGGGGTAATGCAATGTGCAGAGCTCGGCTGTATCCCGCTAAGATCTGGTGGTCACAACAAGCCTGGACAGACCATGAAATAAAGCTCTTCCTTTTCTTTAGATAAAGTTACTCCTCTGCACTTGTCTCTGGATAAGATTGGAAAGAAGGGGAAGAAAACATCCTCCTCGGGACTAAAAATGATCTTTTGACCTCCCAAGTCAGCACTACTGCTTAGTGATATCCTCAGAAGCAAGTTTGCTGCCATAAAAGAAATTGCTGCAGCTGTAAATAGTGATGAACATTGAATATTCTTCACAATTTCTGGCAATCTCTCGTGTCACGCTGATGACTGCACTCTAATTATCCAATTAGGAAGCAGGAAGAAGAACACATGGCTTATTGTGTCCAGCCAGATCTTACATACATCACTCAAACTGTGAATATCAAACAAATTGTTCACAAATTAGTGAGACCAAAATTATTCACAGAAATTCTTTGAATAATCTCAAATAGCCAATAAATTGAGGGAGGGCAAGAAATGATGATGATCTGTTTATCAGCAATTCAGGAACACGAACAGGAAGCTGAGTTTGCCAGGCTTCTAAAAGTTGTTTGAATTTTCACCATAACGAGTATGTGAATTTGACTGAGCACTGCAGGCTACCTTTGAAGTTTAGTGAATAACAGGCTCAAATATGGTCAAATTTAAATAAAGACAGGATGCTTCCAAAGCTGTCATGAGTTTTTAACCCCCCATTATCTATAAATTGTTTACCCAGCACTTCATGCACGCAATCACTGCTGACAATATAGTTAAGTACATGATACCAAAGAAAATGGCTTGAACAAAAGACAGACTTTGTGATTGCACAGAACTTAGAGTTTACTTTCTCTTCCTCCTCTGACAAACCCACTAACCTGTGAATTTCCTCAACCAATTATTGTAAGTGCTTGAAGTTTCTGGTTTTCCATTTTTGTCTTAACATTTTCAAGCCATTTTAAAAAATTCAGTATTTTCAAGAGAGGAGACTGAATATGCATTGAAGCCTTCAGGTTTTTTTGAGGCTCTCAGATGAGCATCTAACACAAAGTTCTGGGAAACTGTTTTAACTTTATGCACTTTTTTCACCAGTTTGTCAGGAATCTCTTAGCAGTGTATCCCCCCACTTCTTACTCACTTCCAAAAATAAGAGGAAAAGTTATTTCTGCAGGAATTACTTTTACTGAAAGAAGGCGATCCAAGGGAAAGTGCTAATAAAAAGCTGGTTCTCTTCTTTTTCTGGGATACGAGACAGACAAACAAGTTCATGACAAAGACCTCTGATGACTAATTCCTTTTGTTGCAATAAATGTTGACAGCTCTCCACCCCCACACAGACACACGCTTGATTTCATTAGATACTGCTCAGATGCATATTCTAACTGAATATTTCAGAAGAGATGTACACCCTGGTTGACAGGCAATACAGGAGAAGGCAGAGTATTTCACCGGTCACACACATAAAGCTGTTTTCCTGTAGTAAGGATAGAGTACATGATATCATGACTGTTCCCAATACAATTTCATTACCACTAATTGCTTAGTCAGCTCCTGCTGGCTATTTAAAAAAATGCCTGGATACCACTTACCAATGCCCCTCTGCATGCACGTACTCACACCTACCAGACTATGGCAGTGCGTTCCCCATTTACTCATCAAACTTCTCAGATGTACAAGCCTACCTTGCACATCAAAACACACATCTCAAATCATGGCATAACACTTATTCTATCCTAGTGATTAAAGCACAGCCTGTTACCTTAAATAGGTATGCATTTTTTTTTTTTTTATAGATGGCCAGGTCCTTTGTGATTTTGTCTCCTCTCTCCCCACCCTCATATGTATTTTTCAGAGTGCCTTGAAACAAGTAAAAGGGATCTCATCTTTAAAGAATGAGGGCTTATCACCTTCTGATAATTAAGCTTCTTTAAGGGGTCTCAAGGTGCGCAAGCAGCCTCATGGAATGGCCCGTAATCACTAGTCACTGCTAAAAACCTTGCCTATATTATATGAAACATGAAATAGCTAGGAATACAAGGAATACAACCAGGAATTCAACCCATAAAGCCTTCTTTGTGCGACTGAGAAGCCTCAGAAGTGCTTTGAAAGGCTTGAAGGAAGAGAAATGATTTTAACAAAAGAACAAAAAAAAGAAAACTTGAAAGAGAATAGAAGTTCTGAAGTGTGTGGGGGTGGGAGAAGTCTTCAGTGTTAGGAACACCAAAGAGATCTCTAACTCAAAGCTACCAGAATAGCTTAAACAAGCTAAGGTGGCTGTGGCTTGATATTCTTACTTTGGCAGTGACTGTAGTTTGTTGCTCAGGGGACTGCACTGTGGATCTAACTGGACTGTGGTTTAATTTGCAGAGGACCTAGAGGACAGTTGCTCCCTATACCCCAACAAGAGCAGTTCAGCTTCCAGGAGGCTACGGAGCTGTGCTTCCATGCCGTAGCTTGCTGGCAAGGAACCACAGCCTACCTCTTCTAATTAGGGCCAAGCACAGCCCAAGGGACACAGACAGGAGGAAGAGGGCCCATGTTTGTTATGCATGAGCTGCCTTTCTCTGCCAGCAGAGCAGCTCCCAGATAACCACCAAAGGCCTGAGATGAGAAAGGGGCCGGCAGCCCCTCAGCTGCAACAGCACCACGGCTTGAAATTCCAATCTCCTCCCGCTCCCCTGGGGTAGTTTATGAGCCATTTTGGTTAGTGAACGTTGGCTCCTAAAATTAATGAGCGTGTCTGTTTTCAACATACGGTCAATTGCCGATTGTTCTGATCTGGTGAGCTAGGCTGACGAATACATACCACCCACAGATAAGGAAAGAGCTGGGCTTTCCTGCCGCGTGTTGAGAAAAGGGAAGAGGAAAAAAAACAACAGCAAAAAATCTAAGCCAAATGCCAAAGACCTCAGGGTGACCCTGCACCCAAAAAATGCCCTTAATAGGGATCTGAACTATGAAAAGACGTCTTCTGGTGCAGCTAAGGTTTTACTGAGCACTTAGATCTGGTCATTTCTCTTTTCTTCTGTAGCCAACAACAGACCCCAGGTCCTATAGCCCTGGCCTTAACTGAGCGCCAAAGCACAGCCATAAAAAGGCACTTCCTTCTTACTCCGCTCACTCACGGGAATAGGTAACAAAATCAAATTCTCACACAGTGGTCAGCTTGTCCTCTGTTACAGTAACACCCAGCCACAGTTACACATCCACTTCATGCTGTCACTTCATGCCAATGCGTACTCAGCTACCCGATTCCCCAGGGAAGTGGCTCAGCACAGCTGGAGACACACATGCACATGGCCATTTCACAAAGTGACCGCATGCACTACGTGTACGATCATGTTAGACAGCAGGTGCAGCTAGTCAACCCAAAATGTCAAATAATAAAAGTTCTGATTAAGAATAAAAGAAAAAGGCCAAACACCCCTTGCCAGTCATAAGACATGCTGCCCACCAGTAAATTAAATTTTTTATGCCACTGCGTACGTTGCATGTGCCTGCTATCTACAGCCATGTGTTCACCTCATGAAAAATACATGAAGGTCTAAGTGGCATTAATAGTGTTTATGAGCCCATCACCTGGACAGATATTCCCTTTATGGTTCTAATGAAGTAACACAGAGGAAGACATACACAGAGACCATAACCCTCACAAAAGAAAAAAACCTAATGTGTATTCCTGATCCCCCCATCCCCCAATCTGAATTCTTGATGTCCCAAAATGAAAAGAAAATACACTCTGCCAGAACTGACATACTAAAGAGCCCCCTTCATTTAACAACAAAGCATCTGCCAACCTTGTTATACATCTGTCATGTATACATCAGGCTGGGCTCAGAGGAGTGAGGAGATGAACAGGAACTGGGAGCAGGAGGCAGCTGGTAAAGAGGAGGGAACGGAAAAGCAGATAGCATATGAGGGTGGTGGAGCAGAGGACAAACAGGAGAGATGGAAAAGCAGAGAGCAAGAGGGAAAGTTAAAGGGAGGTAAGGGAGAGAGCATTTGATCGATTGCCAAGTCTGTATTAACTCAGTCACAGGGCTCTGATGATCTCTAAACGGCCTGAGCTCTGCTCTCATAGTTTATGATACCAGCAGAACCATTTGATTGAGTTACGGTTCTTCAATTGATCGCTCCATATCAGTAATCTTTGACTTCTCTACTCACCAGCCAGCTCCTCTTACAAAGGCAAGCTTTGATGGCAAGGAATGCTTTCCTGACATTTTTTAGCTGGAGCAAATCAGTATAAGAGTTGAATTGCTTTCGTTGACATTTCACAGGGAGAGCAACACGGCAGGTACCACTGCCAGTCCTTGATAGCAATGAAAGGGCAGCTAAGAAGAGACAAACACACTTGGGTATACAATGTGCAACCCTTTGAACTAGGCAAAGATGAAGGCTACTTCCAGATAAAACGTGCCTGCACCCTTATGCCATACATCCATTCCTTTCAAGCTGTCCTGCTCACATCCAGCTTTACTGAGCGAGCATTGGCGCTGCCAAAAGCTGCTGCCTATTTGCATTTTACTGAGGGCCTGCCTTGCTGTTTGGTAATGACAGTACAGAGTGCACTAGTGCAGAGCGTCACAGGCAGGACCCCACTTTATTAGGTGCTGCACAAAGACAAAAGAGGAGCTGTTTCTGCCTGAAGGATTTAATATCCATATGCAAAATCAGAGCTAAAAGTTGGACATAGAGACGGTAAATGACACAGAAATAAAAAGAACATTTTAAGCAGTTTGAGACACACTGGTCTGGAGGAAATGCCAATCTACACCAACCTAAAAAAACAATTAAACCTTACACTCATTCTCAAACAGGAACTGAATCTAAACTGTTACTTTGATGAGTTTTGAGCTCAAAGCTTAAATATTTAACTTTCTTGCATTTCTGCCTAGCATACTTGTTGCCTAACTTCTGAGCATTCAGGTTGGCGGCTTTGCTTTTGAAAGCACCACAATAGGAGAAAATTTCACAAGAGATCTGAAGGGAAAAAACAGTGTCAACTCTGCCCACTTTTATAGGGAACTCTAACTTCTCTTCTATCCAGAAGAGAGGATCAAAGCACAAGGAAAAACATTAAGTAGTCATATATCAACACTGCAAATGCAGAATGAAACGAGATAGAGACTGCTTTACCTGCAGCAGGGACTTCAAACTGTCTGAAGTCAGCAGCTCTGAATTGATGGAGGGGGAACTGTGGGGAAGATGAGCGGAGTGTACTAGACATCAGCAGCTCTTCACCTTATACACTGAACCTTGGTGTTTACCAGGTAGCAGAAGCTGGAACAATCTCATCATTGTTCTGAGTTAATCTAAGTCAAGCTAACCCTAGGCCATTTTCAACTACTTTTGGCCCATTACCTTCCCATCCTCCCAAGTCTAATAAACATAATTTTTTTGTCAGGCTGGAACATTGACCTTGCTGTACCCATCTCCATTCCTAATAGTTGACAAGTGGGCAGACAGAAAGATGACTTCAAAAAAAACCCCTGAAGCTTATAATGACAATTCTCAAAACCAGGTCTTGAGCAATGACAGGTATCAGAGGGCAGTTCAGGCACAGGGTACTTCTTTAGACTTGGACCTGTAGCAAAGCAATTCTACCCTGAGGCAAATACATCATTTCGCTACAAGTCTGCAGCACCTTGAGAAAGAGACACACACCCACAGCTAATACATTTCTAACTTCAGTAACTACCTCCTTTTTGGAACTGCCAAGACAAGTGATGCATCGATTTTCCTACAGCTCACCCTGCATGATTGGTATCAAGGCTGTGTAGGTGTCTGGTGAAGTGTTCACAAATTTCTCTGAAAAAGCAAAGACAAAGAAATCCACAACTGTAATCAAATTTGCGATGCTGAGACCAGTACAAAAACTTCTCCATAAGGCAGGCTCATTCTATGCAACCAGAATTGAAACTAAGCCATTACTGAAATCTCATCCGAAGACCTTTGCAGAAAGCACCTGCAATATTATCTGCATGTACTTGGAAAGTAACCTTTGCAGAGGCAGCAACAGCAGGGCAAGCAAAATATGCATTTTAGAACTAGATAGAAAACCAGGCTGCAGAGACATGATGAAAAGGAAAAAGAAATCTATAGCTGGCCATTGAAATCCCTGCTGCAGCAGGGCAAGAAGCACACAAGCGTCATTTTGGGAGGGCTCACTGATGACTGACATTTTTTGTCAAGGCTTTAGGCTGCAACTGCATCCAATTTGGCTGATCAGTTGCTATCAGCTCCTGCCTTCTACATCACACATGTATTTTGCTCACTGGATTTAAAAACATGCACATACATGACAGCAATACCTCTGAAGATATAAAGAGACATAGGTGTCCCACCATGGGCTCGCATTAGGCTCCTGCTGCAACAACCAACCCCTTTTCCCCCTCTCTTCCCCGGGGAAACCTGCCTCTCTTATTTATGGAGTGAGCTGCCCAACGGTGAAACACAAGTTTAGAAACTGCCACCCACAGGTGTTAACTAATTCATCTCCCAGAACCGCTCCTTATAGGACATTTGGCAAATGCCATTGTCACTGGAGAAAATCCAGGCCCACAGGGAACTGCTTGCAACCACTGCTTGCAGAAATCTGTATGAGCAGAACCCAGGTCCTGTATCTTCTAAATCAGAGCTGAGTTCCCTCGACCTTACTGGCACAGCCTCCCAACATATTCCTCCTCCCCTCCGATGTTAAGATATAGCAGTTTTATAGTGTGTGCAGATGCTGAATTTTTTGCATATAAAGTTTATCATCTAATCACTCACTCATGGAATAAAGTGCCAAGTAACATTTGAGTAATCAGACTGAATACATAAATATCCTATAGTTACACAATTGTTACAGCGTATCATTTCCTAGTTAGTTTTCTGCTTTTACAGCCCTCATCAGTGGTGACTTCAATGCCCTCCCAAACATTAAATGATCTCTGCAGAAATGATCTCAGGTGGGGAAGGAAGAGGGAAACATTCTTCCCACTAGAGAGAGGAGAATAGCAGGCAGAGGTTAAGGTGATAAGTAACCATTACTTCCTTGGACCCTTGGGATGTGAATTCCCCACATGTTCTGCTCATGGCCATGAAGACACAGGCCCCAAACCTCTAGCACTCCCACCACATGGCCCTTCTTCTCCCCCTTTGCATTTTGGAAGGTAGCCCAATCTAACAACAGGTCCTATAGCTGGCACCTACCCCTCTCTTGTGGCGCTATAAGCATTCGCAGAAGCCCCATTTTCAGGCCTTGCTCCCCTGGCACAGGTCACATTTAGGAAATTCAGCAGTCTTGTCACTGGTAAGGCAAGGCTGTTGCCTTCAGTGAGGTCTGGTGCTGTCTTCAGTTTCTGTGTACAGCTGCTCAGAGGGCTACAGCACACCTGTAGAATTACTCCCCCTCTCACACAGAATACAACCAGTCTAAGCCTAAGAGCTAACAAATAGTAAAAAAAAAAAGACAACTTCACCAAATTCCATTATTTTAGTATCTACTTCCCTTTCCAATTCTGATCAAAACTCAGAATTCGGGCTTTTATAAAAGGGAACATTTGAAAACCTTGAATCAGCACAATAAATTATTTAACACTTTTGAAAATAAAAGTCAAATGTTTACACCTTATTGAATCAAATGCTTTGTTTCAATTTGTTGAACCAGTTCCCCCTTCCTCCCCACAAAACAGCCATACTCCAAGAGGGTACTGTGTTTTCTCAAGGGGCATTTAATAAGTTTATCTCACTTTCTCATTGTTCTCTCTATACCAGATTATCTAGCTCTAGCTCCACTTTGCGTCCCCTGATGTAACATGGCTCTTTGACCAGCAATACACCATCATTTCAACCTGAAGAGATGACAGCATCCTGGGAAACACAAGCCCCAGGAATTCAGCCCACTCTGTAGACATGGGGGCAACAGGAACCCATTTTCCGTGGAAACTTTCTGGTCAGCTCCATCAGTAATTCCAAAAGAATATAAATACAAACATTTGTTGTTTATCGAGGAGAAATCCCCCATGCATGAGAGGAATACTGACAACAGCTCCTTGACCGGTAAATGCTAATTTAACAGAGCAAGACAACAGCTTGAACTCCGGAGACTTCATTATGGAGGTGGTGCTCATATTGAAGTGAACAGAGGTGCTCTGAATACTTTAATGTTTCAGAGGCACCTGGCTCATTTCTGATAGGGCATGAACTTCCAATAATCTGATGGTTTAGAGATCATTCATACTCCAGTTGCTTTCTAGGATACCAGCCTCACACATGCATATTCTGAATCTGCCTTTTGGCTGGAAAAGACCCTGTTATACCTCATCATGCTTCTCCTGGCATTCAAAAAACCAGTTAAGGGACAGATGAATGAGACAATGATCAAGAAAGATACAAAAAAATAGGACAGATGAGGACTACAACAGCTGAAGTCACCTTGGACATCTTCGGGCTTCCAATACTGAGAACTATGCAAATCACAAGGAGCCATGAACCAGGGAGATGGTGGCTTCACAGTGTCCAACATCAGAAAGCTGGGCTAGCAAGCTCTGTCAGATGCAGGAAGACCTAGCATATCTAGCAGCACTAGCAAGAAACCCTGGAACAGCTGTTGGCATCTGGCACCTACCACTGCCAGCACTTTCTCATGTGAAACACAAGTAGCACCACTGGTGAATTCCCACTGGAACTAGATATCATGCTGTCCCCAGTAGGGAAAACACACTGCAATAAATTGGCTAAAAACACTGAGATTTGCTGGTTCCATGGAAAACACTGAAATGTGAGCTGCCTGCAAAATTTAAATAGGCCACATAAATAGGTCCTCATGTCTCAGGCACAGGAGACACACAAATGACTTCCAGTCCTAGCAGCCCGGCAGGGATGCTGCCGCTGCTCTCCTCTTCCCATTGTCCAGCAGGAGCACAGAATCAACCATGCATGTATTATAACTCACAGCAGTTCTGCAAATCTAGTGGTGAGGGATAGGGCAGCATGCCTGAAGTACTCTTCACTCTCATCAGGCTATGGTGAAGTTGCCTGGGAGTAGCTGATTGCAATCACAGTCCCCTGCTGAGAGATGGATACTACAGAAGGCAGTTTCCAGCTGGACTGGGGTAAGATATAGCAACTTTGGCCACAAAAAATGAAGGCTCAGAAAGAGATGAATTCTGGGACAGCAGGAGAGTGAAGAGAGCATATATCTGTACTCAAATCAAAATTTAGTCTACATCCCAAGGCATACACAGATGGGCCTAAGCAGATGTGCCCTCCAAGCAGCTCTCGTATGAATATGGCACACCAATCAAGGGCTTCAGCTCAGGAATCCCAAAAACGTTGCTCCTTATTATTTTTTTTTAATTTTGAACCTCCTTCATTTCCAGTTCAATCCATAACAGGAGAGAAACAGAGTAAGTCACCATCAATTTTAATTGTTAGCTTTTACTGGAAACATCCCATTTCTATAATAACTGAACATCTATCTGCTTAAGTGTCTCAGGGCTCAAACCTCCAGTCATGTTTAGCTGGGGGTGGAACTGCATCGCTATTCCAAATTCAGACCAAGCTGAGATCAACCATGGCTTTTTCACGAGGCCTCTGCAGACCTACTTACTGCTCCCTTGCTGCTATAGGACCGAAAAAACAGTAAGCAAACCCTAACTATCTCCTAATATCTGAGTGGCTTTTAGGAATCAAGAATATTTCAGAAAAAGTACATACACGTGGAAAAGAAATATACGTACTTCTAGCTTATTAAATATTCAGTACAATTTCCATACAGGGTTTCATATGCAGAAATGGCTTCAAAGTTCATTACAAAAACCGTGTTACTTCTTATTAGCTCCAAGGTCTGGTTAGCACAGTACGTTTCTTTTGTTCATAAAGGACTTGATGCTTCAGAGAGGGTCTGCAAAAGCTGTTCAGGGTTTTTAACATCCCAAGTTACCAGGCTGGCAAAACAAATCACTGTCTTTCACATAGCCCCATCTTCATTTGACAGGACCCTTGAAGACTGCGGGCAAAGGCCTGAGCTAAGACGCCTGTAGCCATCGTCTCCTTCCTGTTTGTTGTCCCTGTGCCTCCCCAAGAAGTTAGATCAAAGCATCCCCATGGGGACACCTCATTAAAAACCAACTCCTTTCCTTGACCAGGTCACCAGCAGCATTACACAAGGCTGCAAGTTCTTGTCCATCAGACAATGCTTATAAATAGCAGAGAGATAGTACTGTCTCTCCATTTTTAATAACTGCAGAAATCTCAGAGAATGACTCCAGAAGGATGGGAAGGGAGAAAGGTTGTCCCTCTGAAACAGTTCGCCTTTAGCCATACCCGACGACATCAAGAACAAGCAGCTCAAAGACATGTAACTTAACATTAAAGGAAAAAAAAAAAAAGACACCAACAAAACCCCAAGGGAGTGCTCTGAGCAGCAGAACTAATGAAGCCTCATTTTCTACAGATTTGCATCTCATGATTGATTGACTTCGGTGCATAAGGAAGAGAAAGCACCAGCTGAAACTTTGCCTGCCCTTGGGGCATTTATAACAACTCACTCCTGTGGATTTTTGCATCTATTAAGGTTTGAGTTCATGCTGTGGAGTCTCCTGCACTGGGGAGTTCAGAAGGCCCTACGGGAAGCAATTTCACTCAGCTTAGCCCTCACTGCAAGGGGAGGCCATGCAAGTACAGTGGCAGAGACCAAAAGGTGCTATTAATTCGCTGACACGTGGTAATTTGAGAGAGCCTGAGTCCATGGATAACTTCATCTTGCCTGGGCTGGGCTGAACTGGAGCCCAGAGGAAATTATAATTTTGTTTTGTCACAAGGCATGGAAATAGAAACATTTATGACCAAACAGGTTTGTCAGGTGCC
This sequence comes from Burhinus oedicnemus, assembly GCA_008921705.1. NCBI lineage: Eukaryota > Metazoa > Chordata > Aves > Charadriiformes > Burhinidae > Burhinus > Burhinus oedicnemus. Next base: position 445,233 of record VFFE01007490.1, read on the forward strand.
TGTAGGCACTATATACATGGAAGTTTTTGCCTGAGCATTTGATGTTGAAATAGCATTTTACACCTGAGACAGAGCACTGACAATCCCTACATTTTCTTAGCTGTGTGTTCTGAGCATCCTGGGTGGTAGGAGAAGAATCAAGTCCTAAAGTCTGTCAGGCAGCATGGTTGCAAGAACGGAGACACCTCAAACTAGAGGCCAAATGCTGAAAACAGAGGCCCTATCGAGCTACAGCAAGCTCCCAGAAGGAATCAGCAGCACAGGCATAAGAGGAATTACAGCTTCTTCTGACAAGTGCACGAAATTCCTGCCAGAACTGGTCATTCATAACCACTGCAAGCACACCACTGCTGGGACCCCACCAAACACCAACAGCTCGACAGAGTGTCATCTCTTCAGGTTGAGCAGCCACTTCCCTGGCACACGGGAGTCCTGGGCATTCGTTGTGCCTGAAGCAATTTTACATGAGACAGCGACAAAGTAATTAAACATTGAATCCTCTAGAAATAGAAGGTGGTGCTTGTCACTGCTGAGTTCCTCTTGCTAACAGGGAGCACCTTGATGACAAGTGACCTCACATGGGCTCCAGGTGACAAACTGGGCTTTCCTCCCAAATTAATATCCTGCTTCACGATCCAGGAGAGAGACCCCTTTTATTCTTTTAAGCACTGTGCTTAAAGATATGGTAATTAAGTTCCTTACTCTGAATCTCAAGCCAACACTGCAGCTGGACAAGAGATGAGTAATGAGGCTTACATTTTAGAGTCCCCAATCAATGCTACTAAATGTTTGCACCCTGTAAAAAGATCAGCTAGGTAATCAAAATACTGTATGTAAAGAGGAAGGTTTACAAGTGCTAAGCTTCCATGTCTGTTAAATCCTTCAAAATCTTGGCAGTCCAGCATCCCAATTAAAAGAATCTTGTCTACTTAAAATCATTCCTGTCCTCTCTTTCTGGTATGACTGTCTCATGCCACTTATCAACCCATCAATCCCCAAAATTGGGAGGTTGCTCCATGTCACATTACAAAACCTATCACCACCTGTTTTACCACAGCAATGAGCTTTGGTAGTGCCCGATTTTATGCCAAGCTGTACAAACACACAACAGATACTTCCTGCCCGGATCATGTAACCATATAAATACATACAATAAGCGATGGTGGTATTATATGCCTTCGCAGAAGGTGAATGAGAAAAATCCTGTAAACTATCCACAATCACTCAGGTAGTCTGTGAGACAGCTTAAAATTCCTCTCTTGAGTTCCAGCCCAGTGCCTTGAACGTTAATCCTTGCTTAACTTGCTCTTTTGGTTCACAAAAGAGTACCTCTACTACCAGGAGTATCTGTACTACTACAAAAGAGCATCTCTACTCCCAAGACAGCCAGTCGGCAATATCATCCCTCTTTTACACTTTATTCCCCAGCCCCTTTTACATGCATATGTAGTAAGTTTTCATGTGAGACTTCCCTACTGCCAAATGTTATGTGCAATATGGAGCTATATAAAACAAATATTGTTTGTACTTATAAGAAAAGAGATTGATAGACAGGCAGCCCTCCAAAGCTGAACAGGTTAAGTAGAGCCACTACTTTCTGTAAGCGAAGGGTGAGACCAGCATGAATACTATGGTCGGGCAAAAATTTATGAAATAATTCAGAGCTTATGTCACAATTACTTATGCAAAAGCAAACAGTAAAAGAATATGTGATTCAATATAATGCATGTGAGAGAAGAGGAATATTAAGTGCTTGATATACACACACATTCTTAAATCATAAATGTGAAATTAAACAAGTAGCTCTGTGAGCCATAGAGCTAATGAAAACCTTTTTCCTACAGCTGTGCATCTCATGGCTGGGCAGCTTCAATGGCTGAGAAGGTATGAATGCCAAGTAAGGCTTCCTCCACAGTAGAGGCATTCCCAGAGCTTTCTCCTGGATGAACTCTGTGGGGTTTAGTAAAGAGCTGGCCTCACACTATACTTTCTCCCTCAGTCAGATCAAACCAAAGTGCTCCCATCTCCTATACTCAGACACTTATTTTCAGAAATCACTTTTTTTAAAGGCCCTGCTGTCTGAAATAGCCGGCAGGACCTAGAGCTACGATGGGCAGGGAGAAAAGATAAAGGAGCATGCACAAAGACTGCAACTGTTCTGGTTTCTCTCCTTCCCATATTTCAGTAGCGAAGTGACTGCTCTACCAGCACGTGGCAGGTAGTAATGACAAGCACCACTACAGAGGACATCCTAAACCCTGCTTGCTCCAATTGTGCAAGCATGAACACACTGATCTGTAACTACAACCCTTGCACTCTCACAGATCGCTAATGGGGAACAGCAGCAGCTGGTCAGTTTATAGCAGTCAGAAAGTGATAGCAGAAGGACCTGTGACTGTTAGCTAGGCAGAGAAGAGCAGGATGGGCATGCTTTCTCTTCTTCCCCAATCTGCCAGATTGCCCAACTGTACAATTAACCTTTACTCTAGTGATCATCAGATCTTTCAACATCAGAATGAACAGAAAAACCTGTTTCCAGATGTTATTGTGGTAAGTGCAATGTGCATGTACTGGGATTAGATGAACTCGCAAAGAATAGTTGGTACATTTCCTTTATCGTCTGCTTTGTAAGACATAAAAAGCAAAAATAACAGATTCCATAACCTTAAAAACTTCCATAAAGCAACATGCTTACATCTCAGAGAACTGCCAGAAAGCCTGCAGCCTACCAGGTTTCAGCAGAGAGACTTGCTAGCCAGACCTTCTGCACAGGAGCAGGAGTATAAACGCGCAGATGCAGCTGGCACTGAGCGTTCAGGGTGCTAGTCCCGATTCTACTGTGAGCACATTAAGCAAGTCATTTTACCTTTCTGTCTCAGTTTCTTTATCTGTGAAATGGAAATGCTGATACTTAAATAGACGAATTCAAATGAAGGAGTACATTCAGGCAGGCTCTAAAACACAACAGTGCTGGTTGCCAGACACCTGAGACAGCCCAAAATAGCTGCAAGACTATTTTACCTACATCCTTATTAGACTCTAGCTATTCCCAGAGGTGAGAGATACTAACAACCCAGTGTCTAAGGGTTTAAGCATTTAAGGTGAGAGACCTGGGTCTGTTTAGCCTGGAGAAGAGAAGGCTGAGAGGGGATCTCATCAATGCTTATAAATATCTAAAGGGTGGGTGTCAAGAGGATGGGGCCAGACTCTTTCCAGTGGTGCCCTGCAACAGGACAAGGAGCAACAAGCACAAACTGGAACACGGGAAATTCTGTCTTAACATGGGGAAAAACTTCTTTACTCTGAGGATGACAGAACACTGGAACAGGCTGCCCAGAGAGGCTGTGGATTCTCCTTCTCTGGAGATATTCAAAACCCGCCTGGATCCATTTCTGTCCAACCTGCTGTAGATGAACCTGCTTTGGCAGGGGGGTTGGACTAGATATCTCCAGAGGTCCCTTCCAACCCCTACCCTTCTGTGACTCTGTGATCTCTTGCAGGTTTAGTCCAACGTGTTACAGGGAACTGACGTCAGCCAAGGCCAGGCTGTCACCATCAGTGACCTAAGTCATTCCACTCACAATTTAATATTCATTTTAAGAATGACTCAAAGTATTTACCCGCAACAATTTTAGCAGGCATGCTTCTTCAGAAGCTCACTACTCAAACAGTGAGAAAACTTCTTCATTCACAATCTTATTCTAGTCATAAGCTAGTTCATCCCCCGCTTTGCTTGTGCCAACATTGTTCTTCAGCTTAAAGAGCCCTTTTCCCTCCCTGCTCTGTTTTGGCTCGGTGTATTACAGAAGTCAACTGCATTGCTTCTGTGTCTTGATTTTAGCAGGCCAAATAAACCTAGCCTCTATCGAGCCCCTGTTCCTACCAAGGGCTTGCACTGAATCCCGAGAGGCAGAGCTGTAGAAGAACTGACCTTGCCTTTCTGCTGTTATGATCCTGTGACTTATTAGGCTTTTGTGTTAAACTGAGCAGGAGCACACGGTGGGTGGGTGCCTCGGTTGTCAGAAAGAGTAAAACAGCACATGAAACAGGAGGTCACAGAAGTGCAGTGTCCTTTATAGAGTATGCTATTGTGCATTGTTTATTATTTCCATTGCAAAAGAGGCAGCCAGAACAGAGAACATTTCTCCTTGCATAAAAACACCACAGTAGAGGACTTGGGTGCACAGGAGCTGCAAAACCCCAGCCAGGCCGAGGATCCCACATGAGCTACGTCCTACAGAAACAGAGGCAAGCTCACCAGCTCTCCAAGCCTTTGGGTTCAAACACTGGGTAAGAAGGCTAGACTATCATCATAGCTATTTCATGTCACTGACCTACACACACTTCTTAGGACAGATTACCTTTAGGTGTTAAAATGGAGGTCGGGGGATAAGAAACAGTAAAGACTGAGTTTAGGAATTCTGTCATGGAGAAAAAGAAGGGAGACCCACAAAGCACACACCTGCCTTCTGCATATACCTGAAGGCACTACCACGTTTACAGCAAAGCCCAACTCCAAGTCCTCAGCTCCAGCTTTGCCCTCTCCCCTGTGGCTACGCCAGTCACATCCCACAACATCTGCCGCTGTGTTAATGACGGCAGCCACAGCATGTAATGAGCCCCCTGTGCACCTGCGCAGCTCTCAGAAGCAGCTGGCACATTCCCTCCCTCACCCACCCACAAGCTCTGCATCAATCCGTTCCTCCAGCAAGGGCTGGGCCCCAGTCACAGGACCATCACCCCTCCTGATTTTCAGCTCCTCCTTTCCACCCTCCTTAGGTGGGACTCAGTGCAGCACCCACCGCCTCTCTGCTCCCAGAAATTCAAGCTTCATTGCATCATACATCTTTAACAACTATAGCACGCAGGAACTGCAAGACAAAAGTACTTTCTTCACAGAGGCCTTGCAACACCAGCTGACTCTCTCAGGTGGCTGGCTTCACTAGGGTATCAGAAAAGGATGTGTGAGCATCCCAGGCAGGCAATTATAGGATGACTAGTCCATGTTAAAAAAGTTTCTTCCTAATCCTGTCAGATGCTGCTTGCCTTAAGCCCTGAAGCTCTAAGATATATTGATCACCATCTCCTTTTATCCTGCACAACAGAGCTGTGTTTATTCTGAAATTCCTTGGCCATCCCTAATCCTGCTCACTTGACAACCTGAGTGATCTCTGGTAGCACAGACTTCTGCTGCCCTAGTTAGGAGGAGTGTGCATATGTATTTCCCCATTTCAGGCAACTGCTAGCTTGTCAGGAAAAAAATGGACAGAACATTTGACCCAGTAGCCTCTGCTCCATGCCAGAGTTCATCTGATGCCTGTGCGTGAACAAACCAGCAAACCCTGCAAGAGGTAAGGCTTTGCTGACCCTCAGAATTACTAGAAAAACCCCATCAAAGTTTCTTGAGGTATGCCAAATGCTACTGAAGGGAGTGGCAGGGGCAGCAAGAGGGCTGATCTTAAAAAGCAGAGGCCAGTTTACACCTTTTTCACCTGTGCTAAGACCACTTTTATTTAGTAAACTCAGGGAAGTAAAGTGATCTAGGAGGACCCTCAGCTCATACCACCAGAATACACTGCGCACTACCACCCTCAGCAAAGCACCCAAGCCAAAATAATACACTTCTGAGTAAGAAAACCACATCCCAACCCTTTTAATCTCACAACCTAAATAGTCATGTTCACGTTTCAATTCCCAACCCTTTTTTCATCAAGTGAAAGTAAGATAATTACTATCTCCCATGCACACATAATTATTCACACAGTACTGTTCTGCACCAGCCACTGTTTCGTGTACCTTTGGTACACTCTTCCACATACAGCAGTATCAGGCTGGAAGTATCTTGTTGAAGTCTTTCATCCAACTCCAGGCCTTGCTTAATCCAGATATTCACACATTCAGACCATTTTGATGCTCCTGCCTGACCCCTTGCACAACACAGGCTGTGGGGTGTCACATAGCACTTCCTGAAGCAACCCACAGCTTGTCTGGGCATCTCTTAAAAAAGGCCCATCTCAAAGTTTCAAATCCCACCTCAATCTACTATAACTTTCACAGGATGCAGCAATCAGTATTATTCCAGTCAAGTGCATACTATTGATTTATACAGTAGTATGATAAGATTGTCAATGTTTTCTATTCCAGTCTTCATGCATCCTCACACTTTTTAATTTTTTGAGGGGGAAAAGAAAGAAAAAAAAAAAAGCAAAAGTCACTGCTAGGTATTGAGCAGAACGTTTTAGTGCAAAGACCTCCGCTCTCTTTCCCTTTGCTTATTGTGGTTAATCAAGAACCCAGCAGAGTGAGCAACCAGTCCAAACTGCTTCCTCCAAGCTGTAACCTCACATAAGTGATGGCACATACTGTGGGGCTGTAGTGATGCCAAGGGGACATCACAGGCAGGGCCCCTCCATCACAATGATGCTCTGCTTGGCCCTTGTGAGGCAGCTCCAAGGCTGCTGGTCCTACAGCAGCGGCTGGGGAAATCCCTCCCTGTTTTGCCAGGTTGAAAACTGATGGTTTAACTGCAGTCTTCGTGCTCTGCCCTTCAAGCCAGTCCAGACCTACAAGAGCACACTGCCACTCACCTGGGAGCTGCCCTGTTCCCCTCATGAGTTCCTGCAACCATGTTTTCCACACCAGGTAGGAAACCCCTGCAAAGCATCTTCCCTTTCTGCACTATCTACTGAGGAAGGAGACAATCTTTAACTACAGCTTGGTGGTTGAATGCAGGCCTCATGGGTTGCATCACAGGCTTACAAGAGAAACAGATAAAGAGAAGGAAAAACCCTTCCAGGTAGGGGGTTCTGGCTTTTTATAGCAGTGCTTGGGGCACACCTCTTCCTTCACTTCCTTCGTTATCCCCTGAGTGCTTCCACCTGCCACCCCAGCCTAAGCACAGGTGGGTCTCCTCAGAGTTACCTAATACCACTGCCCGCAGCTTCCACCCAGCTCCTCCTCCTCCAGTCCCCCAGCGGGGGCAAGCAGGCCTGCAGCTGTGATCTGCCCTCCACAGCTGGAGGAGGTGAAGGGGTAGAAGGTGGAGAGAGTTCCTTTGCTTTGCTTTGCTTTGATGACCGAGGGACCCAGAGAAGATGAGGGTCTCCTCCGAAGTCCCTGTTGAGTGCTTTATAAAGCAGCCGCCTTGCTTTGCTAAGCAGACCTTCAGTCTCCCTGATTGCCCATTTCCACACCCTTTGCTGTCCCCCTTAGACGGTGCTGCCTCTTTGCTGTCCGTTTAGACCACAGGGGTGGGAAAAGGCCATCTCTTGGCACAGGAGCATGCAGTGAGTGGCTAACGTGAAGAAGCCTTGATCTCAGCATGGCTGTGACCGGCAGTCAGAGCAGACAACAGCCACAGCATCCTTGGTGGATGTGTTTTGGAGCTGAAGACCCCTGAGCACAATATAGAGGACAATGCAGCTGAAAGAGGGAAGATATGCGCATCTGACTTAGGATGTTCACCTTTTTGGAGTCAGCAGTGAGAAGTACCTCCAGAGAGCAATTCAGAGCACCTGTCTCTCTGCATTGACTGTACAATGAATTAAGACAGCCTGTCCTTTTAGCACAGGCTAATCTAACTTAGATGTTTTGAATTAGGCAGTGTGAATGCAGCTTCTTCTTTCTTTCCCTCCCTCAGTTATTTCCTAGTGTTGCTTAAATGCTACAGAAATCACATGGAAAGTTGGTAGAGTGCATTGGAGTCACTGCCATCTGCCTGAGTATACAGCTGGGGATATTAATAATCATTTCTTCCACTGGAGCATGAGGGGGAAAAAAAAGAAAAAAAAAAAGAAGAAAAAAACCCAAGTGTTTTGTAGCTTCCTGTTTGAATTAATCTCCTCTGACAACTGCTGATTTGGGTTTGTGATTCGATCCTCCATATGTCTAGCTCTATTGGTCAATTAAGTGCAGGGGACGATTGGGAGAAGCAGTGATGCTCAGCCTGATTATAAGAGGAAGCATCACGCAGTACTTAGGACATGCAAAGCTGGCTGGCGCACTTGGCATTCACACGGCCAAGCTGAGCATGAGGTAGTTGCTGCTGTTTTTCAGGTCAAGGAGATTCTCCCTGGCCACTACAGAGACAAGACACAGCTGTCTGGCTGTTGAGCATTCGTGAGCAAGGGGCACAGTTGCAGGGAGGGAGTGAGCAAACAAGCACAAGGAATTGCAGGGAGCAGAGGATCAAAAAATAAATAAAAGACTACAGAAACATGAATAGCTTCTTCTGTTACCCACTGCTGTAGACAGACAAATATAATATAAGCCAGAAAGGTTAGAAGTAGGGACCAGCAAAGAAAATGGGAATCAGCTTAGAATAATCCAGGCATATGAGGGAAAATAAATGGCAACCAGGACATTAAAAGAGAGGTTGATTTGGAAAATGGTAATGATCAAATAAGGGCTGCGGGAGAGAGTGGACAGCAAGTTAAGTTACAGATCTGCAATGCTCTATAGCAGCAGCAGCACCAAAAAAAAAAAAAAAGTTAACGTAATGCTGTGCTTCATCTGCAGAGAAATCATGTCAGAAAGCGAGGAGGTACTGGCCCTCTGTACAGATCTGGCAGGACAGCTCCTGGAATACTGCCCTCAATTCTGGGCAACACACATTTACAAAAGATGTTGATGAGCACAGGGAATACAGAGAAGAGCAGCAGAAAAAAATGATTAAGGGTCTGAAAGCACTGACATATGAGAAGAGATTAAAATAATTAAATATGTATTGCTTGGCAAGGGGTAAGATTAACCATCTACAAGTGTGTAAATACCAAGAAGGTAGAGGAATTGTATTAAGGAGTATAAATATAAGTGTAATAGAGCAAAAGTAAATACAGGCTCAATATTAAAAAAAAAAAAAAGTCCTTAGCCCTGAGATTTTTTTAAACTCTCCTTGAGAAGGTGAGGCTTATTGCTTGCAGCAGCTGTAGTGGCATGAAGAGAACAGGGTTGCAGTCATGCCTCAGTGTCAAGTCTCCGCAGAAATAGACCCTGAGAAGACGGTAGCACCTGAGGAGTCACCAGTGATTAGGAACAGCTGAAACTGGCCTGCAGACAGCTCAGCAGAAGCCAGGACAGTGGCACACCTATGGGCCAGCTGCTGTAGCAGAAGGTAGCATGGAAAGTGAATGGAGACTGAGCTCTGTCTTCAAAGAGCACCCAAAAACCTTTTTCTTGGGTGCAGGAATTGGGGTTAGCTTCTAACCATCTTCTCCTTCCATCATTACACTCACTTCTTCCATTTTCACCAGCTAAACCAGGAATGCACTGGGATGCTGCCTCCCCGCCGGCCTGCTCTGCAAGGGCATCTCCCCGTCTTTGGCTTGCTCTGCTGCCAGAGCCCGGCGGTATGGCCCCATGTCAAAGAGCCATCAGCAGAGGGTGCGTTCTGCAGTGCCGTGAAAAGCGCTGCTGGCACTGCTGCAGCAAGCTCGCCAAAATTGGCCTTGTCACTTTAAATACATTAGACAATAAATCATCCCTCTGAGACATCCCCAAAGGAAAAACAGGGGAAAAAAATAGCACTTAAAAGCCCTTTTCTATTACAAAGCCTCTGGGGAGCTTTTAAACTTGGAGAGTTTTTAAGTGAATTTTATGCTTTTTTTTCCCCTTTGCCTGCCTTTATTATCAGTTGCTAACATTAGCCTTGCCTTCCCATGACCAAACTCTCATTCAGACTCCTTTTTTGCTTCCCTCCCTTGTTTCTCCCCCTTCTCTCTCCCCTCTTTACATGTACACACACAAACACCCGTAATGTCCATATAACAGTCTCTTTCCCATTCAGCATCTTCTTTTAAATTGAAATTACTCTTTGCCAATATTCCTTTCCCCTGTATCACTCTCCCCTTCCCTGCATTTCCCTTCACTTTTTCCCTTTCCTCTGACTGTACTCCCCGCTCTCATCTGTCATTCTTCATGTCTGATTGTACTGGAACAACTTCAAAACCCTTTCCCTGCTTTTAGGAGGACTATGTAATTTTTGCAGCTTGAACCTATTTTTACAAAGCACTCTGGTGGGTTTCCTTCCTCATTGAGCGTATTCCTTCACCCTTGCCTTCGGAGTCATCAAGCACTACCGACCTACAAGAGCAGTCCCTCTGGTACAGGTCTCCAGTACCAGCTTTTCCCAGCTGGACTAAGGAATAATGTTTCCTCTATTTTCCAGCTCTCTGGAAGTCAAGCATGGCTCTGCAACCAGATCTCCCATGCACTGCTTAAACTGTTCTCCTGGCCTTACAACCTTTATCATTAAAACCTTGAGGTTTGGTTGAGTCCAGTCTGGGTGTATGCCTTTCTAGGGCTCTGTGGGAGATGTGGGTAGCATTTTCCAGTTAAACACAAGCAGTTTACATCTTCAGTCACGTATGTGGGTTGTGTGTCGGGGCAGAAAGAAGGAATGTAAGGTAAATGAGGGAAAATTTCAGGAAATTCCAACTCTGTGAAACAACCAGATGATTCTCCCCAGGCACCATGCTGGGAACCCAAATACACCTGTCATCATCCAGCTATCATAAAGCAACTCTTATGCCACGGCTGACCTAGCAGAGTCTTGCACAGATCCTATGAGTTTATTTTGTTGCGTTGTACCTAGGACTGTTACCCAACCAATTTCCCACCAAACTGGCCAGTTATGCCATAGCATGTGGGATACCCTGTCAGAGGGCAGTGCACATTGGCACAGCCAGCAGCAGGTATTCCAACTGGCTGTTCTTTTTTTTGTTTTATTTTTGTTCCTACAGGTGCAAGCCCAAGGTGACCTTGTGATCTACAGATACTCATTGCTGCCACCTGAGTGCCTACATTGCCATGGTCAGAAACATGACTTCTAGAGAAGTACAACATAACCCAGTAGAAGACAGCAGGCTGACTAGAAATGAAGTTAACCGCCTTTATCATTGGCAACCATCGTACTAAGACACCCCTCCAAACAGCACAAAATACGGTATTTTTTATCACTAGGGATAGTGAGATGGTTGGGGCAGCAGAAGCAAACACACTTTGATGATAGCTCTGTTCTTTGCATGCAGAGTATGTTGGTTTTGCCCTGGATGGGGGATGAATTAATAAAGGAGCAGGAATTGGAACAGTTAGTTGGCACCACATGATAAATGGGACAGGCTGAAGCGTGGAGCAGAGGCAAAGAAAAAGGAGATGGCAAGAGAAATAAAACCCATTACTTTGATACTTTGTGGCTTCCTGGTCTCCTCAGTGGTCAATACTCCTCCTTAGAAGCCGATGGGCATCCTCCTCATCTCTAGCCCATGCCTCCCCCTCCTCCCCAATCCCTTCCCAGCCACAGCCTAAGTGACCAAATACCAGCCCCAGGACAGCCAGGGAAAGGGTGTGGGACACACAAACGTGGAGGACTAAAGCCTGTGTGAAAAGTAACGCTACGTCCCGGGCGTTTGTCCAGGGAAGCAGGAGGTGGGGACGGAAATGAAAGGTCTATGTTCTCCCTAATCATTTCCGCCACAATAAGGGAGAGAGTGCGACATACACCAGTGGATCACAGCCATTAGAAATGAACCGCTGGCGGCTGGCAAATTGTAAATTACAGAGCCAGAGTGAGAAGAAAGAAAATCAAAGGGGGGACGAGGTCGTGTTTTATTTCACTTGTAGCGCTTTTCAAATTCAGCCCTAACCAAACCTGATTAAAGTAAATCCCTTTTTTACGGCCTGTGGAGTCTATAAGATTATGGTGTTAATGGAAGTGTGATTCGATCCGTCAGTAATGGTGCATGTCGGGGCCCAGGCGCCTCAGACAAGTCCATTTTTTAAGACGTATTTATTGTTTTTTTTCCCCCCCTCTCCTTTCTGTTCTCTGCATTGCGGGGTTTAATTGAACAGTTTAAAGTGATTCTTCTTCAAGGCCCATTAATTGATTTTATTTGTGTATTCTCCTGGGGTCAAGGGGAAAATATATAATAAAACATAAGCTCCAGGTCTGAGTTTGTCACAGTTCCCACCTTTCCAGAAACATAAAGCACATTTCATCTTTAGCATTTCAGATTTCTTCTCTTCCCACTCTTATTCCCTGCCACTAGCACTCTCAGATGTTAGCCTCTCTGCTTTCCCTTCTCCACTGTTTATCTCTAAAATTTGCCACCGTTATTGTGAGCACAAGGCAGCAATCTCCCTCTTTCTCTTCCTGCACAACAAACACCACATTGCTTCTAAAATGCCGTTTTGCTTTTAGGGCGTCCAAATGACTTCCTTTGCCCTAAGCTGAGGGGCGGTGGTCCTCGAAGCTCAGGCCATTTTCTCTACAACGGGGGGGTGATTTTCATCAGCTTCTTAGAAAACCTCCCGAGCAGCCTGCCTCTTTCACACCGCTAGCACAACAGGGCACGTGAGTCTCAGTGTGACAGCCAAAAGCTGCTTCTTTCTGCCACTGGGTCTACAAGGGGACACCGTTTCCTTCTCAGCCTCCCCTGATGCTCAGCATAAGGTAACTGGCTGCTCCAAATAAATATATATCGAGCTGGCTTCGTTTACTTCAGATACTGCAATGCCATTTGTTTCCTTCAGCTCCCAGCTCTGCTCTCTAAAGCCGGCCCCAAAGACAATTTTTTTTCTGACTCACCTTGCTGAAGCCCTTACTTTCCTCCTTCATGCTGTTCTTCTGCAGAAGTACATTTCTTTTAATAGAGTTTTCAAAACACAAGGGGTTTCTTTTTATTATTATTTTTAAATCACAAAATGCACCAGGGAAGTTTTCATCCTCCCACTCACCTCACTCAGATCCCTTCCACAAACTGTCTCTAAATTAATGCAAGGCAAAAGGCGCTTTTCTTTCCATCCTCTGGTTAACATGGTCTGCGTGAGAGATCATTACCACAGGCAGTTCGTTGGGGGTGCAGCCTTCCAGACCGGTTTCATGCCATCCTGAGTTTGTTTTGAAATTTGGCATCACACAACATACTGGATGGGACCAAATCCAACACAACCCTCTTACCAAGACCTCTTGTCCTGCTTATTCCTGGCTTCAGGGGGAAAAACAAACAAACAAACAAAAAATAACCAAACAAAAAAACCCCAACCAACCAAAAAAATCTGTTCTATACTACAGCTGATGGAGAAGTTACAGGGCAGAATGTAATTACCCAAGAGTGGAAGTTTGTGTTACTCCCTTTAGTCATATGACAAGTACTATGGCATCTTTAAGCAGGCAGAATTTCAGATTTATGTCTGAAATCATAGCAAGGCAGGATTCACTAATGTTGTGCAGGGGAAGAGGTTATGGTAAAGGCAAAAGAAGAGCTCCCCCTGCTAACTCATCAGCAATTTTCTGCGCTAAGCTAAGCTTTCCATGGAAGGTTGAATATATGGAACCTGAGCAAGTTATGTCTATACTGAGCTCCTAAGCTCTGGCCAGAACAAAACCTATGTACCTGGAGATGCACTCAGACCTGTGGCACTGCTCCCCATCGTCACTGGAGCAGTTTCGCAGGTTGACAGTTTATTCATGAGCATGTACTTGCTCTTTTGGCAAGACATGGGGATATTACTGTGAGGTAAATATGTTCACCTGGTTACTACTACATATACCACTGTGTCATGGTCTTCTCCAGTTATCCTCATCTTCTGGCTCTAGTTTTACAGGTGCATTTGGAATCACCACCTTGCCCTTTCACAGTTATTCCACTACCTGCTTCCTTGCTCTGCTAAGATATGCTCTGCTGAGGTATCTCTTATGTCTCTGCTGAGATATGCTCCATAAAATCTCTGGCTGGTGATTAGTCTCTTCTACAGCAGTCAGGGCTATCTCATTTTCTTAAAGGTTAGCAAGACGGTATCCTTGTAACAGGAGCTCCCTACATTTTTAAGTATGATGGTTTTGGGAAGAAGTTCTCTTGAGAAGTCTGACCAGCTGTGATCTAGGCCTACACCATTATCTAGCATTTCTACTGTAATAGCTGAATTACCAGGTTGCTGTCTGCAGAGTCCTGTGTCCACTATACAGAGCTCCGTACTGTAGCTCTTGTCCGTGGAGAGTGATCTTCTAAACTTTCAGTTACAGCCACACTCTGTCAAACAAGATTAAAATAAAATTTCCTCTGTGCATACCCTTGCAAATATACACCACCATTCTCCCCATGTTCTCGTGTCAAGGTTGAACACCCTACAAGTCCATTATCACCTGAATTCAAAGAATCCATCTCCTCCTCAAGATCTTTCATCCTGATCCATTTTGGTATCTCCTAGAAGGGTGTTTACCCTTTGTGTTTCAGCTATAATTTCATTTCAGCATAACCTTGACCTGCCTATGCTACCGGAGCAAAAGATCCCCGTCTAATTGTTCACCCTCCCCCATACACATATGAAACTCAGTGTCCTCCCTTAGCTAATATAATACAAAGGAATCAATCTGTCAGGCACACATACCCGCGCAGCCTCAGCAAATTAACCTTGCAGAGTAATTAGGGCAAGCACCATGGTGTTGGTAACACGGCCTCATTTTGCTGCTCTAAGCATTAAAAAACTACCACAGCACAGCCACCAGTTAAAATCAATAGCCCACTCTACCAATAAGAATAAAGCTAACCAAGTTCTTCCTTGCTCCTGTGTTGGGCCATAAGGGTGCACGGAGGAGTCTGGAGGTCCCTGTTGTTACAGGTTTAACAGAGACCAGGCTTGAAGAGCGGCTGCTCTTCAGTGGAGGCAAGAGGCTCTCAGAGGCTCAGAGGACAGATTTCAAGAGAAGGCTCTGGGGAGACCTTATAGCAGCCTTCCAGTTCTTAAAGGGGGCCTACAGAAAAGGTACTAACGGACTCTTTATCCGGGAGTGTAGTGATAGGATGAGGGGTAATGGTTTTAAACTGAAAGAGGGTAGATTTAGATTACATATTAAGAAGAAATTCTTTACTCTGAGGATGGTGAGACACTGGAACAGGTTGCCCAGGGAAGTTTTGGATGCCCCATCCCTGGAGGTGCTCAAGGCCAGGTAGGACGGGGCTTTGAGCGACCTGGTCTAATGGAAGGTGTCCCTGCCCACAGCAGGGGAGTTGGAACTAGATGATCATTAAGGTCCCTTCCAACTCTAACCATTCTATGATTCTATGATTTACTGGACAAGATCATAAGAAGTTGCCATACAGTCTTTTCAGGCCTGCCATGGCCTAGGAGCCATGGAAGTCAGACAGTTTCTGTCTGCATTGCATAATTGGCGGAGCCTGTCACAACATTGCAAAAGCCAACTGCTGCTTTCTGCCCAGAGCTAATTCCACCTGATTTATTTAATATTGTAATGAATATAATCCTTTCTTGCCAGCCCCCTCCCCACACACTCAGCCAGCAGTTGGAGAGAGCAGACACTGCAGACAAACCTGCACAAGCAGGTGGTGTGGAGTGCCTTGGCTCTTCCAGTGACTGAGAAGCTCAGCGATGTGCTGTAGAGAAAGAAGTGGGATGCGTGCTGGGGGAGCACGGCTGTGCACACAGTTTCCTCGCACCTAAGAGTGGCTTGCACATCTGCAGAGATGGCAAATGCATGGATGAGCAGGTGTGACCACAAGTGAAGGACAGAGCATAGCGCTGTAGGAACCTACCTTCAGCTCAGATTTCAGAGACACTAGGAGAGATTTGAAGACGTGTTGCAAGGGCTTGAAGAAGAGGCGCAAGGGGGTGAAAAGGGAAGATACTCAAGAGCTAGGGTAAAATAAAGCCTATTTGCTTGACTTAAGGAACAATGCCAGCAGAGCTGGTGGCTAAGGACACAGCACCAAGGGAGACAGCTGCTGAAGAGCATCAGGAAGATCTGCTGACAGGTCTCTAACTTCTTCCCACTGTGAAAAAATAAAAGCCAAGCCCACTGTAATACAACAGTGGCCAAGCCAGGGGTAGCAGCATCTGTAAATCAAAAAGCCCTGGAAGCACAGTAACTTCTGACAAAATTCGGTAATCATTTAGCTTTGAGGCTTCTGGCCTACCAAAGTGCAAGCAGGTGCAGCCACCAAGGGAATGAGTTCTGCAGGACAAAGAGAGCTTCAAGAACTGGACCAAAGATGGAGCTTTTGGCAGGATATTTCAAACTATAGCAATGAGCAACAGCACCAACCACAGCTACGGAAGGACGCAAAAGTGAAGGGAATGGGAAACACTGCTCCTCTCCACACTCAGCATCTACGGATTGCAGCCTAAAGGAAGGAAGGAAGCCTGATACTCCTAGTCTCTCTTGCTGGGGCATGACCAAAAGAAGACATGAAGCCTAGCCTTTCATTCAAACAGCAGAATCAATACTGGTTTCAAATTGGGCTTTATAATCATGTTCAGTGGGTACTCTGACAGGATGCTCAAAGAATGAGATGGCATTCAGGAGATCTGCTTTAGTGTCACAGCTGTAGGGGAAAGAGACGAAAGATGAGAAAGGAGTCTGGAAACTGCTGAGAGACAGCAATGTTTATCTAACAAAGGATGGGCCAGATGATGAGAACCAAGAAGCCTTAGGATACAGAGGGAGAATGTTGTTCCTTAGAAAACAAGTGTTACAAGTTCTGGAAACATTCCATTTGCTGTTCCCACCATGGAAACATCTGGTTACCCCCAGACAACTTGTGCCCATATGTTTTATGCCGAATTCTGTTAACCGCTCTGATTTCAGAGCCCATGTCAATCAAGAAGTTGCAGAAGGTGACTGCAGTTGGTCAGATAGTCTGCCACGTAATACGCAACTGTCATTTTCTGCTTGTAGAGTGTTTAGGGAAATACTTCCATGAAATCAACCTGCACCCAAACATGCACAAAAAAATTTCTCTTGTTTTAGAGAGTTTCACGTACTGTTAGAGTTGTTAAGTAGTTGGTCAAATCCAAACATTTCTTTTCTTGCCCATCTTAAATGGGTGTTTTCCAAAACTCAGAATAATTAATCTGCAACACATCCAACAGAAGCTGTGCATAGGAACTATCATTGATGCAAAAGCTATGATACTGAAGGTACACTATCATCCAGATGAGCTGCCACCTGGAGCGGACAGATGGAGATGAAGGGGAGGGGGGAGAAAAGCCAATTGAGTAAACGGTTTCATTAAGCTGCAAGGAGGAAGGAAAGTATATAGAAACGAAAATCAAGAGTCTTTAGACAGTAGCAACAAGTCAGTGTGTTCGTATCATTCAGTGGAAACAAGGACCTTTGCCCTGTCCTGATGAAAAGTTTTGCTAGTCTCCTACCAAAAAAGAAATGACAGTGCAGTAACATCCTGACTTTACTTTTCTCCCTGATCCTTCGGAAGGGCTTAGGGAAAGACATGCCCCCCCCCGCAATCCATCCCTTACAAAAGGCACAAAGCACTTCGGGGCAAGTCTTCAGAGAATTAGTTAGTTTAGATCCCCAGCCAGGGTGGAGCAGCTCAATAAAACTGCTAGTCTCTCATATTAACACCAAGCCTTTGGGTATTAATCCCAGGCTCTCGGTGACCTGGAACACAAGTTATGCTAACAACAAACTTAAAGTCACAAAGACGACTAAGTGTGAAACCAGATTTAAAGATTTAGCAGCTATTCTCAGCAGTCTCCTGTTTAGGCAAAATGCGTCAAAGGCATTTGGAAGCTACTGAGAGGTGCTCTGAAATGGTAGCTGATTTCATGGCTGACAATGAAAAGCGGAGCAAGGGTCTTATCTCTGAGATAGAAGTGAGCAGAAGGAAAACTGCCACCAGCTATGAGAAGGAGCTGATCCGACTTCCTCAGTGAAAACATTGCTCCCTCCACCGGCGGCACCTGCCCCGTCCTCCTCCAGAAAAGGCAATTTCAGAGGAAGGAGGGAAGGAATTTGAAGGGTTGAAGAAAGCAGAGCTAGAGGTCTGTAATCAGGAATCCCAATGTTTGCAGGAGCTCTGGCCACCCACCCTCCTCCTCTGTCCATTACAGCTCAGAGACACTCCAATCAGCTCAGGTAATGACCGGAGGAAGCGGATTTCCTATCCTCGGATCTGCTGCCACTCTGAGTTTGCAGCAGACATTTTGTAATCAGAGAGCCTGTCAAGAGAGACAAGAGCCTTTAGCAGAAAAGAGGAGTTAATTGCGTAACAAGGGATTTAAAATCTTTGCAAAGGGGGACAATAAAAGAAACAATTGTGGAGTTTAACCACTGCTGCTGGCACGGTGTTGAATGTCATTTGTCCTTAGCTACACTGATACAGTTAAACAGTGCACACTCATGGCTGATGTTTTGGTTTGCTGGTGATTTTGGAACGTCAGCGAAAGTTTTGTTTCAAACTAAACCAAATAATTTTTTCTATTTCAAGCATTTAATTAAAAATGATTAGAGGGTTTATTTTAAAAAAAGTTGCTTCCAATTGACACAAACCCAAGAATTACATTTTTTTTGAAAATGGGAAAATGGAACATTTTGATTTTGGAGGAATTTGGGGATACTACTTTGAGAGCTGTCGAAATAGACACAAAAGCTGCCACGCAGTCAGCATTTATTACCCTACTTTATTCTGTATGCATTCAGATACAAACCCAGCTGAGACCGTAACAGTCCATTTTCACAAAGCAGATTTAAGGCCGGTGTTTATTTTGCCTTTCATGCACATTTCTAAAGGCGTATTCGTTAAGCAGAAGTGTGAGAAACAACTTCTTGACCTGAAGCATCTACAGCTGGCTGGAGGAGGCAGACTTTCTCCTACTCTTGCTCCAAACAATTACTAGTGGTTCAGCATTACAAGGATTAAATTGTAGCATTTCTGCTATAACCTACTACAGGGAGCAACTCAGGGCCACTCTGCCTCCCCAAGTGGCATTAGGGAAACAACCTGAGTACTGTGCCTTTCACAGAAGGAACTGGCAATCTGTTTCTTGTATTGATATATAGCAGAAACCATCTCAAGCAGTTTGGGACTTCATCTACACGCAGAGCTGTAATTGCTTTGTCCCTTGGCGAAGCTCTGCAGAGGAAGGGCAGCAGAGATTTACTCACTGACTGAACTCCAACATTACATGTACACATCCGACTGTAACTTTCTTGCAGTTTTATGCCCCCAAAAGAGAAATTCAAGTAGAAATTACAAGAATTCCAGTCTAAGGCATTTGCTTGGAGGAGGCTGTTTCTAGAGATGTTTTGCAAGCACTGTTCTCCAACCTAAGTCTAAACAAAAAGGGCAGTGGTTTGAAAAGAGTTCACCTGAAATAAGGCACATAATGAAGACAGATGAATTTCGGAAGTGTAATCACAGCTACTGCCCCTCATAGTATCATTCTGGCGTAAATGCAATAGGAATAACAAGGCAGGTGGAGGAATGCTGGACCCAGCAAGGCAGTTCCCCAAGACTTTAACATAGCACTTCAATGAACAATAGAGATGCCTTAGTAAGTAAGATAATATGGGATGAGTTTTGACTCAGTCAGTGTTGGCATCTGGGAAATTCGGAATAACAAAATTCTTTACTATAATTTGGTTGGTCTTCATAAAACCAAATAACAGAACATGTCAATTTTTACAGCTTAAACCCACCTTTGTGTAAAAAGAAATTTTTTGTCATTCTTATTTTTTACTGCTAAAGAAGGGCAGGGAAAGTAATTTGGTTAAAGCTTCGCCAGTGGATCTACAGAGACTACCGAAAACGAAACATCCTGTTTTGAGACATCAAAGCAGGATGGCCTGCGTGGGCCAGATCTGCCCTACGGCTCAGCTCCTTCTGGCCAGCCACTGCTGGGGAGAGGGCAAATGATGACTAGTATGGCATGCTCCATCCCAAAAGCTGAGTGCCACACACCCTGCGTGGGCACAGCCAAGCTCCTGCTACCATAAATCCCTCTTGCTAACATCTCCATGTGATCTGCAAAGCGGGACCTGAAACTGACATCTTACCTTGCACTCAAAAGCAGCAGAAGCAGCTAGCAACTCAGATTGTAAGCCAAATAAGGCCCATTCAGAGGCAGAAAAACTTCACTAGTGAGTTAAGAGCTCATTTCTTACTGTGTAGTTTGGGGGCTAGTCTGCCAAAAGGAGAATATTGGGCTAGACAGCTTCTGATTCAAAAACATTCGGCAACACCTGTGTTTGTCAGGGAAAAGTATCCTTTTGACTGATATGTTTGCTTTTGCCCCATTCTTCTTTGTTCAAAGATGAACTCTTTGTAAATAATTTAAGCGCATCCCTGACTGGCTGTTATCGTCCCAAGGTCTTCCTCCCATCAGTATTCTCCAAGAGGGAGCGTGCTTCTTTCCTCCCATAATGTACTAACTTTTTCATTGCTGCTTTATGCTCACTTCTCACCAATCTAAATAATGGATCAATTGAGGTTTTATTCTTTGCTTTAATTAGGTCTTGAATTTTGAGAGTATTTCACTGTAATTACTTCATTAAACGTGAACTGAAAAGCAAAAAACCCTCCAAAACAAACAAAGTTGTGCTTGTGCTCTTTTATCAGTTTTTTTTATGATACATAAAGGCAGACTCAAAATTTTGAATGGATATGGAGTTTTTCTCTCAGTTCCATGTACAGGAAAATACTGACAGCCTGGGCTCACTGTTTCAAATCAGCAGAGAGAAAGAAAAAGAAAGAAAAAGAAAGAAAAAGAAAGAAAAGAAAGAAAGAAAAGAAAGAAAAGAAAGAAAGAAAAGAAAGAAAAGAAAGAAAGGAAAGAAAGAAAGAAAGAAAGAAAGAAAGAAAGAAAGAAAGAAAGAAAGAGAGGAAGGAAGGAAGGAAGGAAGGAAGGAAGGAAGGAAGGAAGGAAGGAAGGAAGGAAGGAAGGGAGGGAGGGAGGGACAGAAGCGCAAAATACAGCTATGGACCACCCCATTCAATCAGTCTTTGACTTACAGTGGTCTCAGGATACCAGTACTGCTGTTATTATGCACGCACCTAACTTGCATGCAGTTGTCTATGCCTTTGATGCTGCATTTTGGGTCAAAATAATAGATTATGGAGGTACCTAAGTTACACCTTCCTTTTTGTTGAGTATGAACAAGATGGCATAAAACCAGTATTATACCTTCATACCTACTCCATGTCACACCAGGGTAATTCCTCACTAACTGACTTTCCAGATTTTTAATCTGTTGTCCACCAGCTGGCAACTGTATGATACCCAAGGCAAAATGGAGCATCAAATCATGAAGCTTGGACTCACAGGGAGGCGAGGGGGAGGGAGAGGGCGCAGGGAGGTGAGAAATAAGCTGAAACTGGAGCAACAGCTTCTTCCAATTTGGGAAGTCCAGGGTCAAAATCTGGTTAAGTCAGCAGAAGTTTTAATATCAAATTGAGAGGTCCCAAATAGAGAAAGTCTGGTTCCTCACACTTTGCTAAATACTCCTTGATTATTTTTTTTTTTATTGGGGGAGGGAGAAGGGGAAAGAGGGCACGATGCAGTGGGGAGATTGAGTCTGCTTTTCCTGCACTGAAATTTGACTCAAATTTTGGAATGGAAAACTTTAAAATCTCTATACTTCTAATGGTAAAAAACAAAGCAGAAATGTCCATCTTCAGGATACTGTCATAACAGATTCTGTATAAAACAAGTTAAGAGCATGAGAAGGAAGAGGACTGCTACACAGTGCATTTTAAGACCATAAAAATCCCCCTCGTAATCGTTCCTTCTTCCCATTCCCCTGAGATTTCTGACTTGGATAACAACTGAGATACAACCAGGAAAACACACAGCTAATACATCCAGATTGTTTTAGTTCTGGATTTGTACAGCCCCTAGCACAAAAAGACCTTGCTTGAAGATCAATTGCTTTAAGTACATACACCAAAGCAGTAAGAAGCAAGAATAATTCCGATCTGTAAAATCAAGAACACCCGTGGAGAAGTCCAGGAAGACTCTACAATGCCATAAATGTCAGGGTACAGATCTTAAAGTTGCATTGTGTAATAATCATAACAATAGAGAAAGGTGTTTTATCTATAATTTGATAAAGCATCCCATCCCAAACTTCTTATGAATATAAACCCAGTGGTGTTAGGTCAAAAGGTCTTGCTAGCTCCTAGTCCATCTCTGACACTAGCCAGAAGCAAATGCCCTACGAAAGGGCTATAAAAAACATGACACAAATACAGTGATGTTTCTCCCCAGTACATTCTCCCAGCATACAGCAATGTATAGCTTAGGGACTTCCCAAGCCAACGTTTATATACGTATCTGAGTTTAATAGCCCTTGATGGACTATTCCATGCACTCCCTAATCCTTTTTTGAACCCATTCATACTTCTGGCCTCCCAAATATCCTGTGGTGACAATTTCCCTACTTAATTGTACAGAGAATGTGTAATACAATGCGAATATTGCAACTAAATGAAGGCTAAAGGGGAAAATGATAAGTCTAGAAGCATGATGAAAGAGAGAAGGGGAGGAAATATTTTGCATGATTAAAGGGGATATGATAAGGAGTGACAGGCTGAAATTATATTCAGCTCAAAGAACAGAAAAGATCTCGGTCTGTCTGGTAGTTATGTATGCTCTCAGTGGATGTGTTGATAACTCCACCTTAAACTGGACAGTATAATTCATTCATCTGGGAGCAATACCTGGGACTATCCTGTTCTGGAAGGGACAGCAAACAGACTGGACATAACAGCTATTTTTCAAGCTTAGCATAAATTTTTTACAAAGTCAAAACCAAATTTTTAAAGGAGGGAAGTTTTCTAAAGAGCAGTCATGGACAGAGCAGGAAGAAAGCCATTACATTTAATGTTGTGGGAGGGATGCAGGCTGGGAAAGGCTGTCTCTGGCCTTACAGGGAAGAGGCGTATGGTACAGATTGTTGTGGGATGAATGATGCCAATGGCTCTTCGCAAGGCTGCATTCAATGCTGTTTTTCTTAATATGTTTGCTTCGCTCTGTTGCTTGGTTGGTAAATTTTTGTTAGTCAAACTGGCCAAGAGGGAGCTGCATTAGTACAGAGGGAGGATTGATATGGCTACCATAGTTGTCATCAGAAACTTGCATGCGCATATGTGTAGACTCACATGCACACAAATTTTAAGAGTATAAATCCCTTGGGCATCCAGTGTTAAGTTAGGAGGAGCGGAGAATAAGAAATCTAAGATTACTGCTTATAGAAGGGTTCTTCATGTGTCTCTGGCAAACACCAAGTTATTTAAAAAAAAAAAAAAAAGAAAAAAAAAGAAAAAGGAACAGACCTCAAAATCTCAGCTTCCATATATTCTGAAAACCAGGCCTACCCCACAGATAGCACTGGAAGCAGATGTTCCCAAGGCATGTAATGATCCTTACAAATGTTTAACCTCATGATCAACTTCACTGACTCTCCCGGACCCCATCCTGGAGATACTCTGGTCTAGAGGCAACAGGTTAAGTCACTCTCAATGTCCCATTCAGTCCATGGCATCTCTGCAGAGTCTGCCAACAAGGGGGTCAATTTGAAATGCTGGGTTTTCTGATGTGAATGCCTGCCCACCAAAACTGGATGGAATCGACCAACTCCTTTTGTAGCAGCTTCCAAGATTACTGAGCTGGGCTGGATTCAAACTGGCAAGCTATACTGCTACACAATAGCTTTCCATTTCACCTTTGAAGGAAAAATTACCTAAGTGGTTCTGCCTAAATCAGAGCTTGCTTCTACTCCCCTCCCCCTTCTCCATCATATTTCAGGTCCGAGCGTGACATCTGGCATGACACATGGGGAACCTGCAATCTAGAGAACTCATCCATCTTCATAAGTGAAGGACATCCATATATTTTAACACAGCCTAGGAAAGACTTGCAGCAGGAGAATCCAGTAACCTGGCCAGGCACTCTGCGTATTTTATGAATGACAGCACCCAGACCAGCTCAGCCAGTGGAAAAAGAAACCCCACCGAAGTGGTCTTGAGGGCATAGACATGGGCAGTAGAGGCAAGTGTTTCTGGGAGAGGAAACTATCACTGTGTTTCATTCTTCTGCTTTCCCCCATGCTCTCTGGTATCTCCACAACTGCAGTGATTCACAGTCCTGTCTTCATTCATGGGAGGAGGCAAATGCTCATACACTGGGCAAGGTGAGCCACCAGCTAGCATGCTCCTCATGCTGCCTTCTCGCAGCCGTTCTGTATGTGCTCTACACACAGGGCTCAGTGAAGCATGCCTTGAAGCCATGCCCTGTGCTGCTCTGGGGTCCATCACCGCCTTGTTCCCCATCTCCGTTTGTGATACATGTCCCATACCCACCTGCAATGCGAAGTCCCTACTCTTCTGCCCCACTCTGGACCTCGCCCCACTTGCTGCTGTTACAGGCTGCTGTGCCAAAGCCATCTCTTCCCTTGTGGTTACACATTGAAGCTCTGGGAGAACACAGAATCCTTAAAGCCCAGGAAAGCCTGAGCAGCCCAGGAAAGCTGAAAATGCTAGCATGCTGTATTTTGCTGTTGAACAAATAAGACACATGGGCAAATATCTTTTTTGAAACATTTAGAAGTCTGACTGAGCGTGAAGAATGTCAACCCAGAGCAAGCCACGCCAGCCTATTTCCATCTGAACATCAACACACACAGCTTATGGCTCCAGAGAGCAGCTGCAGTGAATGCCAAGGGAATTCCACTGGCTCCTTCTCCTTACATTCAAAACCAGAAAAAATAAGGGGCCATTCTTCTTGAAACAAACCCTCTCTGGCCAAGGCATGAGGAGGACAGGGTAAGTTAACATCCGACTTGTCGGTAAACTTGGAGGTGTCGTTTCTCCACAAGGGGCCACAATTTGAAGTTCTTCTGAAGCTCTTAAGATTCTGTGGCTGTGGGAGCCATTTGGACAGGAGCGCAAACTATTTATGTAACACGCACTCCAGGCTTGCATCCAAAATGCTGGCCTTTGATCAGAAAAAGACATTATCCAAAGCCAACCTTGCAAACACCAGCAAGAGTGCCAGAGTGGCCAGATGGTGCTCGGGTACCACTGCAGCCCCCTGGCCCAATTCCCTTGCAAACACTGGCAACTGTGATGGGCAAGGATGCACCATCCCTCTCCATCGCTCCCTTCATAAATCCAGCAAGGTGTGCCAACTTTCCCCGGCAGCATCAGGCACTTCTGCAGCTCCCTGCTGCTCCTCTCACAAGCAAGGCAGAGCTGCCAGCGGGCCCGCACAGTGCCAAATATTCCTGCATCTTTCCAAACTGCTTTCATCTCAAGCACTGGCAAAGGTGCTATGACAGCATCGCTAGCGATGTGCTTCTCCATACCTTTTCCATTGCGAGTACAGGCAGTGATGCCAATATACCGAAACTGTGCCAGGCATCGATAAAGACCCTTTGTAATAATCCCCTCTTGCAAGAAATGGCAAAAAGACTCAAGTGCCCAGATGGTGCTCTAATAACCTTCCCTCGACCTTTATGGCTCATATACACTGGCAAGGATACCAAGCTGCCCAGAGTAACCTTACAAATCTTTGAGGGACTCCCCAGTCAGAGGGAAACGAATACTTCAGTGCTGCTGGCAGGTAGTTTCTCTCACTCATATATAATTCACAGTTATCTGCAAGTTTATAAGTAACCCTTCTTACAATAACTACTACCTCTCCTGTCTTCACCACCAGCAGAGCTGCCCTAAGGGAAATCCCAGATATACACAGCCAGTATCCCTAAAGGCTGTGACACACACCATTGCTGCTAAATTGGGCTTCTTCACCTGTCTGTTTACTATGATGGGTTTCAGCAGCACAGTGCACCGACTAGCAGGCCATCAATGGCAAATGCCCAGTATAGGTTGAGCCTAAGAGTTTGGTACATGTTAAAAGAAGGAAAATTAAATCATACCCTAAGTGATGTCTTAGAGAGCTTATGCTAATTTAAGACTTAAGCTGCTCCCACTCTCTGCCTACCACTGCTGTAAATTCTTCATGGACCCACAAACTAAAATCAAGCTTTGGTAGACTAAGAGTAGAGAAGCAGATTTCTTCTAATGATATCACCTGAAAGCATTGTCCCTGTTTTCCTTCACAGATATCATTTGGTCTCTTTGGCCAGCTACAAACCTACGCCGCTTCCGCTTGTAAAGGAAAACACTGACAGAAGATGAAAGGCTGCTTCTGTGCTCTAAATGCCTCATACTTTGATTAAAAATGTTTTTGTCAATTAGAGATTGATTTTTGCTGTTCATTAAAGTGATGGATGTCCGTGCTGATGGAGGTGATATTTTACCCTGTGGTGGCCTGCTGTATAGATGGGTAGTTGAAGCCAGAGGCTCGTTTGCTAGGATGGAGTTGATGACCAGGGCTGGGATAAAATAGGCCAGCCAAAGGATGGAGAAATGAATGCTACAGTCCTCAGGGAGGAGCAGGGGGAAGCTCACATGGCAGAGGTTTGCAGATAGTCCTTACCACTTTATCTTTCTGCAAGCACAGTGGATTCTGAAGACAGATTTTAAGTAGACTGGGGATGTGGGGTTTTTTGCAGGTTACACAGTGGGAATGAAGATACGGATTACACAGATGCCACAAGCTGGTAAGTTTCTATATGCAGGCCATGCAAAATTCCCCCAACTCAAGCTGAGCTTCTCCTCCAGGAACTTCTCCTCCAGGAACTCACATCAAGTCCTGTCCTGACACTGCCATCAAAAGGCCATTCCCTGAGAGGAAGGAAGGGCTGTCCTTAAGCTGCATGGGATAGGTTCAACCTGAGGTATGATTTCCGTGAGAAAATCCAAGAGCTGCTAATACATAATCAAAGGTTGCAACACAGCTTTCCAAAAATTAACCTACTTTCACCATTCACTTTCTGCAGGGCAGGGACTTACACATTACTGTGTTGCTACCAGTGAGGGTAAGCCGAGGAGTTACTTGGAACCTCAGTATTTGCCAATGCTGTACCCATCTTGCTTTCGTCATTGTTAGCCCAACCTATCTGGAGAAAAATCAAGAGTCACTGCACAAGTGGCCCTACATGAAATAATAGAGGAGTCAGACCATGTACTAGAAGTAGAGAAGCACGCACATATACAATGTCACCCTGGTGCTGGATCTCCCCAGAACTGCTCGTATCTGTACAAAAGTTTCGGGCATCCGCACACCTTCTGAACTAAGATACAGCTCCCTGACGCCCCAGCTGGCTTTTACAGATTTTTGCAACTTACTGCGCATCCGTCCATGCTTTTGCATGGATGGAAAGAGAAAGAAATATGACTCTTCTTTGCCCCAGAGGACAGTCCTGATGCAGCAGAAATTCAAGGGCACAGTTCAAGCGGCCTGACAACAGTCTCCATGTAAAATGTCCCAGAGTCTCCAAGAAACTCATGTGGGGCTAGCAGATACATCAGACTTTACAGCAGCTTCACTTTTTGCTGGGGCAACAGCAGGGTTCAGGCGTACAAAACGGGACCGCTATGATTGCATTAAAAGGGCTGAATGGCACCCCTCATGCTGGGCTGTCCCCTCGTCTTCAGAAGGGATGCAGGGCAGCTCACGGCACTCACTCAACGGCACGGCACTCAACGAGGGGCTGAAATGCAGCCTTGCAAAAACTAACCTGCCCCCCTTTCACCGTTCAAAAGTGTTATCTATAGGTTCCCCACCTCCCTCAAGTTCCAGCTTGAGATACAAACTCTGTGTGTGTGTGTGTATAAACACACACACACACACATATATTTATATGCTGATGAGATCGTTAAATTTATCAGCTCTCCAATTCATTTGAGGTTCGTTATGGAGCTGCAGCGCTGCTCCTTTCATCTGGAAATGGAAAGGAAACAGCCTTCACCCCTTTCGCGAAATTAAAGCGAAATGGGTACCACTTTATTTTAAGTGCCCATTAACTAAAGCATAACTGAAACCAAGTTACAATGGGCGCCTCAGGGGAATGTACATAGGAGACACACACACACATACATATACACACACACACGCACTGGCACACACCAGCAGCAAATGGCGTCAGGCACAAAAATCAGGCCTTGTGGAATAAACATCAAAGCACTTCACAGTGCAGTGATAGTTAAAAGCCTATTTTAAACCGAGAAACAGGGAGAGATGCAGGTCCAAGAGCTCTCCAGTCCCTTTGAAAGACTCATTTAAGTCTTATTAAAATATTACCTGCTTTTTTTGCCTTTTACTGGATTTAAACTCTTAATTCATCTTCTGTAATTTTTTCTGCACTTGGCTATTGTGAGGGGGAAAAAGACTCAATACCGTTAGTAAAAGGATCTAATTGGTAACTTCTTTTCATCTCAGAACCCCCCTCTCCCTCCTCCTCCTCTCATTCCTTACAGGTTGGGTCACCGCAGCTTTCTTAATCTTTGGAGATTATTCTTCTGTGGTTTGATGAGACTTCACCAGACTCTTAAATCTTTTCATTTCACCTTATTTAAATATTTTGGCCAATTGCTGAAGTTAATGATGATGAATAGGATTAAGATTAAAGGCTTAAAAGGGTTAGGAGGAGGAAAAAATACATTTCATTTCCAACAATGCATACAGAAGTCTCCTTTACTCTGTGTTGCATTCTCTCTCCGTCAGGGCTGTAGCTCGTGGCGGGTCTCTGATGGGGCTGCATCTGTCTGTCTCTGCCACCTCCCTCTTTGGCACCAAGTTCAGCAGAAAAAGATCAGGACCTTTGCACTCTCTTTGCATGTGCTCTCACTTGCTCTCTGTGCCGTCTGCCTCTGCTTGTGCTCTGTCTGTGCTTCCCTGACTTATTCTAAACCCATGTATCTCAGCATAACCTTTCAAAGATGTCATTCAAAAAAAAAAAAAAAGCCAACATTTATATAACCAAAATTATCCTCATCATTTTGCACAGCGATTTAGAAGACAACCAGCCTGAAACCGTTGTCTATGCACAGTACAACCCTTTCCTGAAGAAAGAAATCTTTTCATTTATGCTTCTTTCACTCTTTTCCATCCACTGATTTCCTCTGGCACAAAGTTGAAAATCCATCCTCACAGCCTTTGAAGCCACAGAAATCAGACAAATTGGAAATCGAGCTGCAACTAAATAAGTCCTATTTCCCCATCAGTTTTTTTCTTAAAGAAGTAAAGATAGTTTCACAGAAATTGCAATGCTAGGAAGTCTTAGGTTGGTTGGGACAGCCTCGAATCCCTCTGGCTCCTGTTTCAAAATCAGCGGAGGAGAGAGCTCATGGAGGGGCTTGGATGGATAATACAAGTTGCCAAATGCAACCAGGCAATTCTCTCTCAAACCCAGCTTTGCTAGGTAAATTGCATGCTGGTGGTACTATACCCTGCCAAACCTCTCCTCTGCTATGGCTGAAGCAGCATGGAGGAGGTGGGTGAGATGGCAGCAGTGAGCTCCTCATGGAGCACAGGACTAGGTCAACTTGCTGGTGCCGTACAAGACCCCTGCTCTGACAGGGCATTCTCCATGTTTATCTAGAGACATGTTTTCAGCTCTCAGTGCTGTAAATCTAGATCTTCTCCAACACAAACTTTTTAAATAGGTGGGGGAGGGTGAATACATTCTCTAGACTTCAGTGAGAAAGCTACATGAGAGGGGACAACATTTATAATGCTAAGGATTAAAAATGGCTTACTGCGGGGAACTGAGCGAGCTGTGGGTCTGCTGCAGATTTCTGGCATATTGAACAAACTGTACTAAAGCTCTAACCTTAAATATTTATAACTATATTTACCAGAGTTCATGTTAGACTTGGTTGGGACAGAGTTTGCATTAAGGCATTGAGGTTCTTTAACAAAGGAGGAATGTGCACAGCGCTGAAGCCAGTCTGGGCTCAATAAAAGATGAGCAAGGCAGGGGATGAGAGCTGAATGGAGGGAGCTGAAAGATCATTTGGTGTTGCCTTCAGCAAAGCACCAGCAAGTCCACAAGAGAAGCAGCTCTGCTAACAAGAGTTGAAGGATCAAGTATGACTGATACCAAACTTGAAAGGGAAAAGCTAATGGGATGTAAACATGGACAAGTACAAGGATTTGTTACTCCAGGACGAAGGAAAGAGATGTACAGTGAGCAGGCCTATTTAAGATCATGCTTGTACAACACCCTTACCACCTCTGTGCTTTGGCCAGCATAAGTAGAAGACCTGGAGAGGAAGTCCCACGTGTGTTTGCAGTTCAGGGGAATGCAGCACTAGGAATGGAAAGACACAGCTTGCCTCTGGGAGGACAGCCCAAGTAGGGGTGCCATTTCCTAAGTAAGCGGTGACATTTCCTTATTACTGAAATGAGAGACTTTTTGGAAAATACTAGACATCGCAGGCATAGTCATCATACTGGCATAACGGAAAGGTGATTCTCCTGGTAGATGTTGCTTATCTTGAACACGTCCAGAAACGTGTTTGGTTCTTTACATTTGTTAAAAGTTTCAGTAGCACCTTCTCTAACTTCAGGGTGGGAAAATCCTAGTGGGATTCAATAAATTCAAAACCAAGTGTTTGACTGACACCATGGGCTTGAACCAGAGACTTCCAGAGATAAAAGCAGAAGGTAAAGAATCAAGTGGTTGTTCATCAGCGGACTGCAGAACAGTCTGATAACTATGTGGGATTTTACTGATATACACAGGTAGATTTTGAGAGGCATATGAACTAAGTGGATTGTTACTCCTTAAAACTACTCCTTAAAAGTCATCTCCACTGTGAAGTGGAGAGGCTGCTGGAAGAACAGCTGTGATGGGTATGGGGAGTGTGCAATGGCCCATCACAGCTACATCCGCTCCCAGTGCACATTTTCCATCATCATTTGCTGCCCTAAGCATTTGTGCAGATTTGCTAAATAGTACACAGATATCATATTCTATGGTGAAGCAGAAAATCTCTTTGCAAAATGCACTCGGGTTATACAGGCTTCATCTGAATTAATGGATGAAAGAAAGGAAAAAGAAAGGTTTTCATTTTTTTCTTTTTCAAGATTGAAATTTTCTTTTTTTTTTATTTAATCTGTATCCAACATCAGCATTTGGAAACTGTCAACAGGATCCATGTAGTTATTAAAAGAAAATTCAAATTAAAAGCAAATTTAAAAGAAAAGAGAAGCAAGGTTTAATAGATCTATTTCATCAGGTAGATTCTTCAGAATCCAAGCCTTGAAAACCTCCAATTCAGTATAAAGGAAAAAGGACCCAAGGATATTGCTCCAGGATTCAGGAACTTCAAAAGAGAGCTATAAAGAAACATCAAAGGCAGGTGTGTGCACGCATGCGTGTGCCGCCCATGTGTCTGTGCATGTCTCTCCTCGTTCTCAGGGGCACAGCCGCAGACTGGCCCCCTGCCTCGACTCCGTAATGAGCTACTGTTCCCTCTGAACTCACTTTTCTTCAGCCTTGGCAAAACAACTGTGTCACTGAGGTTGAGGCTTCAGCTGCTCGCAGCTGTAAACCTGTCCAATTTTCTAAGAGCTCTTGGGATACTCTTGACCTAGGCTGCTGTGTTACTTTCCCTGAGCCTGCCTTTTAATGATCACTTATCAATTCAGGTTTTTAGCAAATAACCGGTTATGAAGAAATGTTAAAGTTGGTGAACACACCGCCCCCCCTCCCCCCCCAACATCCCTGTCCTTTACATGTGCAAAAAAATTAAAATTTCAGAACTATTTCACACCTGGACAAACACAAGTATGTGATGAAGGTCCATAGGAAATGACAAAAAGAAGCCAATTCCAGGACAGAGAGTTGGTTCTTATACCTGTCTGGGTACGGGAAAGCCAAATCTGCATCCCTCCTATGACTGTGGCAGTAGAGGATCTGAATTGTGTCTCCCACATCTCAGGTAGGTACTAACTGCTTGACATGTGATATTCCCAAAAACTAGAATGACAAAATTTCCAGCTGATGGTGTGCTTACATACATACAGCCTCAGCTTTAATAAATTAACATCTTCCAAACAGAATAAAATCAAATAAAATAAAAGTCACCAACTAACTCAAGCATTCCCAGCCAGCTCTTCCAACAACAAAAAAATCTTTTATTGCCCAGGCACTAGTAACAATGACCAAAAATTCATGTTGGTAACAACTAAAAAAGGCTTGTCTGAGCAGAAGCTCTGGTAGACCTGTCTGTGTTTGTGCATGGCCTTATCACTGAGCTATGCCTGCTCCTGACCTTTACTTCTTTTGGTTGTGATTAATGAATAGCTGTTCACCAGGTAATCCTCACTTCAGCTGAGATTCTTTTGACAGCTATTAAATCCCATGTATTTTCTTATTTTACCACTCATTTGTTACAGTGCTGTGCACACAGAAGTGGAGTGGCAGCTATGAATTCCGCAACCATCAAGTCTTTGATCAAGCATTGATCAAGGTGAGTATTTTCATTCAAGCGTTCTTAAGACTCTTGTCAGTGCACGGCTGCTTCCTTGCAGGTTCCCAAGAATTTCAGCGTGATTTCTTTTGAATGAGATAAAAATAGTCTTTATTGATAAAGACTACTGAAAACAAACCAGTAGGTTTTGCCTAGAGAATTAGGTCAGTCCAAAAATGGAAAGTGCAGGCGGGTTTATAATACCAACATGGAGGCTACTCTATGCCAAGCTGATAGAGTCGTTAAGCATCAGAGAACACGAATGGACTGAGCAATGAGGGAGAGGTTGAAAGGGAGAAGGGGCCAGACAAAGCAGAAAGCATTCCCAGCTTTAAACCCTAGGCATAAAGATTTACAGGGGAACAACCCAAAGGAAAAAATTCAAATGATTTCCATTAGCTGAGACAGTCTCCCAGCCCCAATATATCTATCATACAGTAGGAGCAAGGACGCTCTAAGTAGCAAGTGGAAGGAATGAAGATGATGTTGAGCTCTGCATAAAGATGTAGGTGGGGGCCCACAATTAGAAATTCAGAGCTATGCCATGCACTACCATTTAGACCTGATGTTCTAGTTGGATCATGTTCAAAGGAAAGGTCAACCCCAAAGTCACATCTGGCTTTAGAGCCAAATGAAACCCCAAGAGTGGACATGCTGAGTCCCAACACTAAAGTCAATGTTAGGAATGCAAATAAGAAGAGTGCTCCTAAAAGGCATATTTGGAGAATGGCCAAAGCAAAAGAGTCTGATTCCCTCCAGCCCACCACGATATAAATCAGTCATGCTGCTGAAAAATGGCAGTACCAGTGGGGTATGGGCCCAGGTTGCATGACAGTGGGAATGTGCAGGATACTCTCAGTTATGCTCACATACCTCCTAGCAGCCCTGGAGTTTGCAGGTTAAAGGACAAAAACGATTACTAGCAAAAGTGGAAAGAATTTTGCAGAAGTCAGTGTGGTAATGCTTTCTGTGCCTGCTCTGAATTTCTCCCTAAGCACAAAAACTTTGAGACTAATTTCACCATGGCTCGTGGGATGAATGTTGTCTCTTTTTTCCTGCGTAGAAATTATCTGGAAATGGTGGGTTGCTAGTTTAGTTTTATGAGCTACTAAAACTATTCTTTGAATAATAATTGGCCTGAAGTTCATCTGTTGAAAGAGTTCAATATTCAGCATTCAGCTCAGGGCAATAGCACATTGGCTCTGGAAAGGGAGGGCTTGGGGGGAATTACTCCCTCCAGAGTCACGGCCACACCACATGTGGCAAACCAAGTTTAAAATAGCTGCAGACGGAGAGGAGATATGTCATTTGGAAATTACTTGTGCGCTGTTTGAAGCAGCCGTTAACCGTGCAGCAAACAGACTCTGCAAATAGAATTGCTGTGTGCAACACAACCTGGGACTAATGTAACCTCCTGTTTCCGATTACCGGGACAAGCTCTGAAGCCTGCCATCCACAGAAACTAATACCAAGGACCAGGGAACGCTGAAAGTTTTATGGAAGATGGGGCGACAGAAGCCAGTCCAGATGATTAAAATTAAATCTCCAAAAGGAATTGATTGTCTCTCCTTGATGCAGAGCGCTAACTCTAATAAGATCTTTCATCATAAGGAGGTCTCTGCAAGCCTGGCATTGGAGGAGAAAGTAATATTGTGAATTTCTAACCATGAGAGTGTGAATTTAAATAAAACTGGATACGCATTTGCCTAGCTTTCGGGCAGCAACCAAAAGGAAGGGAAAAAGAAATTTCATCTGATAATGCAGCTTATTTAAATGGTTCCACACAGTAAGTTAAACAAGACAAAACCAATGCTGAGAAGCGACGAATCTGTTTTGTTTTGGTTTCCTTCTAAATTAGCCATTCAGTTACATTAAAAGTGGAAATTTCAGCCTACAGTGGACAAATACTCTTGTTACCAACTAAGAAAGAAGCTTGGTTCAGCCAGGTATATATTGCTTCCAAGGACATATTCCTTTAAAATGGTAGGACTGGCATGCTCCAGTGGCATGCTCCTTTTCCTGCTCCGTGGGGAAGTCACTCTGTCTTTCTCCCCTACAGACATAACAATAGTTCCTTGCACTTTAATTCTTATACCTCTCCCAAGGCTAGCAGCACTGGACTCCAGCTCTCTGGGTAGGCAGGATATTGGCAGCTCAGGTCACTGACAGCAAGGTGAATACCTTTAGGAGATGTCGTATTGCTGGTGGTACTGCCTTTTACATTTGCAGCAATAAGAGTAGCTCTGCGAAGCTAGCCTTCCCTGGCCTTTTCTCACAAGTTGCTGCTCTGAAAGGTTTTGCTTTGGGCCAAACGAAATAATTTGTGTCAAGTGAAATGATGTTTTCCATCTTTCTCCCCCCTCCCCCTCCGATATGAAAAAGGAGAGCAACGGAACAAGAGGCAAACTAACCAAAACAAAGAGAACTTGGTTCAACACAAGCCAATTTTTCTATCTCCAAATGTTTTGCTTTAGAAGCTAAAGAGAAAAATACTTGCGCAGCCTTAACCCTAACCAGGAGAGTTCATTAAGGAACCGGTGGCAGTTTGCACACTGTATAGGCGTTAACTTAAACTACACACATTTTAATTTGAGCAATTATGTTCTCTGGGCCTAATTCCCACAAGTTTAATCTGGATATTTTCTGTCATCACTTGTTGTATCCAACAGTTGTAAAATGTTACCATGCGCTATTAAACAGCTGCTGCCTTCCACAGGTGGCTGCCTTTCAGAATGAGGTGAGGATGTCTCCTGTATTGCACAGAGGAGTTGTGAGGTTTAATTCATTCATGTTTGTGAACAGCTCTGAAAGCTTCATTTAAAACCTACCGTATTCTTTGCAGGCTACATTTCCCAATAGAAAAGAGTGCAAAGTAAAATGGCAGCTTTCACGGAGAGCCAGTGGACACGTCTGCAGCTCGACTGATCATAAAAGGATACTCCCATATAATGCACCAGTAAGCCCTGCTACACTGCATGTTGTGCATGTGCGTTTTTCAATAAATAGTATGCATACTATACATACATTTCAATACACACATACATCGTGTTTCAATAAATTCAGTACTGTACTCCAGTAGCTTTGACCCATGTGTATTCTCATCAGCTTCAGTAGGATTATTAGCACAAGAAAAAAATGCAGTATTGGACACCTCTGACAATTTTATCTATAGTAAATATGAAATAAGAGCTATGTGGGGAATTCATTCAGGTCTTGGGCATGTCTTTTGCTTCGGCATTGTTCAATACAACTACAACCACAAACACTTTCTAGGTATACAGTGAAACTTGTTTGGTGTAACTGTGGTATTGAATCAACAAACCTATATCCTGACCTGGATTTACTGCTGTCTTGTAAGCTGAGTATACGTGAATATTCCTTCTCCTGGGTCTAACCATTCAGCCATACTGATTCGATCAAGCATTTTGCCCCCTTGCTTGAAAAAGTAAGGCAGAGAAGATCCAGTTCCGTTGCCTTTGCCAACAAACCAGAGCTATTACATACCAGGTCACTTCAGCGCTAGTGTCCATCCTCATCCATAAGGCATGTAAGACAACAAAGCAACTTCACCCTAGTCTTCCTCTGTGATATGACTGAAGGACAAGCCTCAGGATCTTGGGAGGGGGGGAGGGAGAGAGGGAGGGAGGGAAGGAGGGAAGCAGGCAGAGAGGGAGAGGAAGGCAGAAAGGGAGAAAGGGAGGCAGGGAGAGGCTGGCAGGTCTCCCCTACTTATTCTTAGGCCTTGAAAACAGACTTTTTGCAAAAAGGGTACCTTGTATCTCCACAATACAGTAACTGAGCTCAATGTTTCTTACAAGGGTCCTCTCAGAAGGACTCGAAAGAGTATGAGCTGTTCACAGGAAAGTTAGTTTCCAGGGAGCTATCACAAATGTCGACCCATCACCACAGTCCAGGGTAGTACCCTTTTAGACTGGATAGCATTTGCTAGTTAGAAAGGTACGTGAATGCATAACTGTGCAGCGCGGTCTGTCTGCTCGTGCCCCTCAGGCACCCAGGGCTGAACCCCTGTGCCCTAGCTATCAACTTCCACTGTGCTGCCAGGCTGCTTTCAACGACTTGCATTAAAACTTCATGTTACATTTCTGCTCTTTTGCCTCTGTTCACGTGCAGAAAATTCTGGATAGTCCATTCAGGCCCTTGTAATTCCGGCCCCAGACTACACCCACGCACCTGCCTGCTCTTCCTCTCCCAGGAAAGAAATGTAGCTACTTCACAGTTAGTTTGGGTAACAAGAGAAATTAATTAGGTAACTGAGTTGTGGACTTTCTGTAAAACCAGCAGAGAAGTATGTCATACTCTCCACAGAGGGCAAGCAGGAGTCAAAGGCTCAGCAAGGCAAGAGGAAAGGAAGGAGGAGGAAGAGAAGTTTGGGGAAGGACAACAGAAATAGGAAAATGCCGTGTATGGTCCATAAAGAGACAGTTCACCCACTGCAAGCAGACGCTTGGAGGCGAAGGCAAGGCTTTGGGAAAGGAAGACTGCGAGAAGGGTGTGAGCCTAAAACTGCGATACGAGGAAACAACATTTCTGGTTAATAACCAGTGGTGGAAGTGAACTTGTCCGTACAACAACAGAGCCCACCTCTACACTATAGCGTCTGTGCTAAGGTTATTCTTGGCTTGGAGGGCAGCAGACCTTGACCTTAAAAACATGTTGTTTTGGTTTTGTTTTGATTTGGTTTTTTTAAGAAGTAGGAGTGGGGGTGAGGGGTGGGTTTTTTTCTTTTTTTTTTAACATTTTCAACAGCAACCACAACCAGAACAGCAGAGCACTGAGGAAACGGGGCACGCAGTGTAAGCTGGAGTATGTTAGAACCTGTGACCCTCCCCAGCGCTGCTCCGATACCCTCGGCCTACACCACTCCAGCTCTGCCTGGCGTTTTGCTCTTTGGTGCTGTGGAGACAGACTTCCCAGTCTGACTAATTAGCGTGGCTGCACCTGTAATAAGCTGCACTGAAGAAGACAGACATTACTGACAGGAGGTAGCAGTGGGATTTCAGCTCATGGCTGCCTGCTGCAGGAGCACACGATAGAAGAAAAGAAGCAACCGTACACCTTCAGTAGAGAGGGACGATGCTGCATACGAGCTGCCTGCACGTCCCCCCGGGGCAAGTGGGGGCACATGCACACCCCAGTCTGAGGGGAAGCCCATGGGAGAGACTGGTCCCTTCATGGGCTTGGGTGGGAGGCCACAAACCGACTGCAGAAGAGTAGCGTGGAGCTCCCACTCCCGGCCTCACTCAGGCACTCTTCAGTGCTCATCCTCTTGGTGCTGGTACAGACACAGCCTGCTATGAGCACAGGTCTACACACCCTCCTGCATCCCCACAGCAGAAGGGCGTCATTCTAATGTACCTATGATGAGTAGGAGGTTGGGCTAGATAACTTCCTCGGGTCTGCTCCAACCTGAATTGTCCTATGACCCCACTCAATAAGTAGAAGGCACGGCTCTGGAGGTGGGGACACGTAGGCCCTTCAACAGCAGTAGCCCCAGCAGGCACCACCTGTGAGGTCTTCATCTCAGCTGACTGTCAGTTACATAGACAGACAGACATGCTCACACTGTACTGATGAAAGGCACTGTGAAATGCTAATTCCATCAACGGAGTCTCCTCAGGCTCTTTCTCCAGCCCCCAGCACCTCATCTCCAGTGCTCATGCTGCCTTTGGTGACTTGATATTTCTTGCACAGCTCACCAACAAGAGCTGCTGTCTGCTGCCTTGCGATCTTTTTTTAGGGGGCCTTTGTGCTGCACAGGAAGAAGACAGGCTGAGAAGAAAAAGAGAAAAGTAGGAAAGGAGGCCAGGCAGGAGAAGCGGACAGCAGCTCATTTAGGTGTGCACTGGAGACAAGTGATAGGCAAAGGAAAAAGGAGAGGAGAGACAAAAATGGTGCGTGGTAAGGGAAAGGGCCACTGAAAAACCGAGAGGGACATGGAGAACAGACAGATACGTAGGGAGATCAAAGCCGGGAGCACGACGGAGAGAGTGAAAGACCAGAAAGGGTGTTTCCATTTGTATTTTTATCTGATCCAAAAATGTGCTCACATAAAAAAATGCCAGCTTAGGGAAAGAACAGCTCAGACAGCGAGAAAAGCGCTTTTGACAGAACAGCCAACTTAGGAAAGAGCTGTCTGCATAGTGATCAGCTCAAACCACACCGACAACTTGCATGGTCCAACCTTCCCTCTGACCCAGACTCTCTGGTCCTGGCTTTACTGGATGGAGTAACTGCGTCACCACCACTGCACCAAGGCGGCTATTCTGATTTCTCAAACTACCACAGCATCATACCAGGTTATGGGGATAGACTAGCCCTCTCAGCGCAAATGTAGGGCTTTCTAACCTGGCTGGCATAGCAGTTTCCTTGATAGACATGGCCTGGATTTGTTTCGAGTTTTGTTTAACTTTAATAGCTTTACCCTTGAAAGATCGGAGGAGAAGAGGTGGTCTTAAATTGAGAGGAGGGAGTCAATAAGCCTCCTTTCATTAGATAATGACTCTGCCTGCACTGTACTCAAGATTTAACTCTAAGCCCCTTCCATGAAGTAAAATGGTTTGGTTTGGCTCCGTGTGTGTGCATGTTAAAGGAAGAAGTAGATAAAACTCAAGAAAGTGCTGAATACTCCTGCCCTTTGCTTTGTTGGTTATTTGTCCTGACCAGCAAATGGCCTCCCTTGGAGAACGCTGGCTTGTGGATGAAATGAAATACAATACAACTGTATTTTGTATAGCATCTCTCAAGTAAACAGGATCACAATTGCTCTGCGGGCTAAGTGATAAAAAACAGCACCGAGAGAAAGAAATTAAGAGACAAATGATGGAAGAAAACCAGCTGCTTCCAGAGGAAGGAAGCACAGCTCTGTGGCTAAGGCTCTGGGTTTGGAAATGAAAGGCACAGGCTTAACTCCTAGATTTGCCACACACTTCATGCTTTGACCTTGAACAACCTGCCCGACCTTACCAGGGCTCAGTTTCCAGTGCAAGACTTCTGGTTATTAACTCTTCCCTGTCTTGGGAAGTCAGAGATGACTGCATTCATGTCTGTGGGGTGCTTTGACACTACCCAGGCAAGGACTGAAATTGATGGGTGGGTGGAAGCGTGCTGGAAGGTAATGGCACGCAAAGCAATTTGAATCTTTTAGGATACCAATACCTAAAAATGAATCACAATACCCCACTGACCATGATGATGCCACTGAAAAAAATTAGCAAGTAGTGTTGAGACAAGGAGGTGACAAGCAAATTTAGCTGCAGTAGGACAGCCTTGCCTCATACCCAGTGTGACAGGAGGAGATGGCAGCCATCGTATTCCTTAAAAGCAGTTTCACTCTGGGGACAGCTATTAAGGAATGGAGTAGCTGCCAGTGACAGAACCGTCTGAGCATGTTAAATTTGGGTAGCATGTGGTACGGTGGTCATTTATAACCATGATACTAACAGTACACAACATATTGCTTATCACTATCAGAGGGTCAGGAAGGATGGCTAGAAAAATGCCTTGCAATCTGCTGCTGAGCAGCTCAAACATAGAAAAGCATGAGAAATGATGACCCAAATGGCTAATGAACGTGTTCCATTACATGTTGACTGTGAACAGCAGGCTGACATAATACTTTTCAAAATAAGACATGATTTTGAAAGCACTTTCCATTTTTTTGAGCAATCTACTGGAGCAAGTTTTCTGTTTCAGTGAAGAAGGGGCTGGTGCACTCCCTGGTCTGGCTGTTGAGAGTGAAGGCTACAAGAGAGTACAGGATACCTGCTAAACACTGAATTCTAGGGGTCCAAGCATTTCCCTCCCTGCCGCAAGCTTTGAGCCCCTGTTCCCCTTTAAGATGCTTAACAAACAGCAGAGGGGCTGAAAAAGAAAAGGCATGGGCAGGTGGTTGGCTAGGACACATCCTTTTCACAGGACAGATGGGGAAAAACCTAAGTATTAGAAGTTAGCTCCTTGCTATAAGGGACTTGAGGAGCTCTGCCTCTTCTCCCCTCTCTTCCCTAATTCTCCTTCCATTTCCATGTCTATCATCCCATTCCCTTGCAGCTAGTTCATGGCAGAACC
The DNA here is from genome assembly GCA_008921705.1 of Burhinus oedicnemus. Taxonomy (NCBI): domain Eukaryota; kingdom Metazoa; phylum Chordata; class Aves; order Charadriiformes; family Burhinidae; genus Burhinus; species Burhinus oedicnemus. The sequence goes on from VFFE01007490.1 coordinate 485,456, forward strand.
ATGAATTAGGGTGGGTAGAAGCTGGGAGAAGGCCCCTGGAGAGAGCAAATGGGAAGCTCCTGGTCCAGGTTGCTGCTACCCCTGGAAGCAGTGGGCCATGTGTTGACCCACCCAAAGCCTCCAGCTGCACAGAGCTGATTGCTGCGTCCCTGCTTGCCTGCCACATGGCTTCACCGCCCATCAGCCATGTGATTCCTATAGCACAAGCAATGCTGAATGGGATCCTGACCCCCAACAGCACAGAACAGGCTCCCAGGTAAGTGACTGTGCTGACAGTGTACACTTCCAAAGCACCTTGCTGTCTACCCCTGCCTATCTGCATGGCGGCAAGGCCCTGGAGGAGGCATGGCGCCAGACCCGTCTGTATCCCCCTGCTAGGAGGACTTGTGCACATTCGCTGTCTCCACTTAAGTGGCCTTTACAGGGAAGTGCAAGTCGGTGTGTGAATATCAATAGGATCTTTAAATCTCCTAGAGATATTTTCTACCCTGTGAGTTTCCTGGAGCCAGGCGCTTTAGATTGACAGCTTGGCAGGTATTGCACCGATCTCGCAATTGCTTTCGTGCCAGCTGTGGGAACCACAGACGCATCTCCTACAGATCTTTCTCTTTACATAGGACACCTTTCCTCCTCTCCTCCCCGTAGCCCGAAGTCAGACCCAAGCTGTGGACAGGAGCACTCTTTTTCTCAGCCTCCAGAAGCAGCGTGCAGACTCATCTCCGGTGCATCACCATAGCAACGAGATCAGGCCCGGTGTGGAAAGTGAGGGGCAAGGGGAAAAATTAAAGAAGAGGGCTCTGCAGGTAAGGGATGGCTGCTTCTCCCTTGGCCGGTGGCATAGACCAAGAGGAGCCCATGGGAGTGATGTCTGTCTGCACCACTGCTAGGGCAGAGAGAACCGGCCCCCAGGAGCTGCAGCTCACGAGCATATTCAGGACCAAGAGGAAGGGCTGAGGACACGGGACAGGCATTGACTGGCTGCATATCGAGCCCCTTGAGCCGGCCAGACATTAGCATCTTTATCACTGAATTGCAACACTGCGTTGGTCCAAGAGCCCAAATCACAGCTGCACTGAGGTCTTTATTCTTTACACCGGTATTTAAGCTTTGTTGCAGAAACCCTTCTGTGTCGTGGCACTTCTAACAGCGCTAACTCCAAACAGTAACATAAAACACAACAGACCAGCTGCCTTGTGCCTGAATCCCTGAGAGCTGCCCAGGTGTCCTGGTGAGGCAATGCAGCCGTGATGGTGAGTAGGGGAAGCCTACGCATCCAGCTCAGGCATGGATCAGCAGCTTTCCTGCACGATTTGCACGAGCTCCTGTAACCTCACGGAGGACACCACTCCTCAGACTCTGCTATGGCTCAAGCTACCTTCCTCTGCCAGTGTCCTAGGCTTCAACTGAGCAAGAGATACATCCCCCGGGACCCTCCCCTATCCTATCCTCCTTGTTGAGACCAGGGCAAAAACTTCAGAGGCCCTGGAGCAGCTGCTGTGCCTAAGAAGCAGTTCCTGTCTCTTCTCCTCCAGTGTCCCCCAAGTAGATAGCTCACAAAAATCCTTACAAAGCCAAAATATTGACACTTTGGGAAAATCCTTCCTTCAGGGGTGTGAGCAGTACTGGGCCCACCTTACAGATCTTGACCTAGCACACATGGCCCTGATTTTTATGCCAACTTCTGCTGACCGAGGCTCTACAGCAATGACTGAGTATTGTTGTCGCTAAGGGTAAGAAGCTTATTTAAATGACATCAGAAAGTTTTGGAGCTAACAGACCTCAAGTTTAGTTTAGCCCCTCTAAGTGAATGTAAATGTTTTTCATGCATCTCTCATTACCTTTCTCAGTAAAGGCAAATGAAACTACAATCAAATGCTGTGGCCATCCTGCCTTCTCCCCTGCCACCCTCCCAGACAGGATCCTCCATATAGTTTGTGTCCTGGAAAAGCCACGTCTCAGCAGAAGGCCGAATGCCATCCCTCTCTGGAGCCTGGCTTTGACATCCAGGATTTCAGCCTCTCTCAGCAACATCTAGGTTTCATCCCTCCTTGGCTGTACTCATGCTACTGCCTCTTGCAGTAAGGCAATCAGAATATAAGCTTTTTTTTCCAGATCCCCTGCTTAACCTCAGGCAGACCTATGTAGCTTTAAGTAGGATATTACAGTAATGAGGGGCCATGACTACTTCTGAGAATATGCCCTTCTTCCCATTAGTAACCCCCCATGATAAGCAGCTCTATCTTCACTGCTGCCACCAGTCACTTGCAGGCCACTGGAGCTGCAAAGAAGGACAGAGCAGCCTGTCATAAAGAAAAAGTGAGAGGAGTGCATAAACTGGGAGAGAGGGTGGGGGAAGGAATAAGCATTGACAGTCAAAATGCGAAAAAGATGAAACGCAATTTTTCTTCAAATGCCTGGAGACAAGACAGATCTCCCAGCTTCCTTCCCCTCCCTTGCCCTCCTGCCTGAAAAGAGAAGAGGTAGTTAACATAGGAAAGCCCCTCAAATAAGCCCTGACAGCCACATATTCAGAAACTGATGGCATTTCCCTAAACACTGTTTGTAAAATGGTAATTATCCAGCAGGCAGTGACAGCTGGCACTTAGCACTGAGAGAGAACACGAGCGGACAAGAAGAAAGGGATCCTGCCGTAATTGAACAAAGGGTAAAGAAATATATAAAACATAATCAGAAAAATACAAAGATTGCTGGCTGTGCTAATAGGTCACTTCAGCTTCTTGGTTCATCTTGAAGTGATTGAGTTTGAATGTAGAATCAGACTGACATCCTCCAAATCATTCAGCTGGGAGCAGCACCTCTGAGGGGAGCATCGGCAGCAGGAAGCCCGAGGGTTTCAGCAGCCAGCGACGAGCACGTGGGTGCCAAACTGGCAGCCAGCTTTTTCACAAAGTGTCTGGAGCACCTGCTCTCCGACTTGTGTCACAAGATCAGCTCTTAGGAACGACAGCTTCTGGGTAGACATTTCCTCCCTACTTCAGACCATCCCAGCAACTCAGCTATGCCACAACATGGCAAAATGGAGTCCTTCATTGGAAGCATCTAGACTGCACAAAGCACCAGACAATGTGCTTTAGAGAAACCTCTCGAATTGGACAGGGAGATGGCTAGGCTGATCTTCTACTCCTCTGGTATTAAACAAAAAATCCACTTCTGGGATTTGTTTTAGGGCAATGGAGCGGCCTGTCATTTCAGATATCAGTTCTGACAGACCTCCTGTATGGTCTTGGGATGGGGCTCTTCTTTCTGTGCCTTGATTCTTCACCTACAAAAGGGGTTATGAGTTGTAGCTTTGCCATACATTCAAAGCAAGGCCTGTTTCCTAAAATGTCCTACCCAAAATCTGAGAGGACAGGATCCTGAACTGGACTTGAGTCCTTCAAGCATGATCAGTAATACAAGTCAAGATATCTTCTCTCATATGACAGTCATACTCAAAGAGAATAGAAGAAGCAGAATGAAAATAAACTCATATTAATGAGCAGGGTGGTATCTTTGAGCTTGGGGGTTTCCAAACTCATATTCTGTGGCCATCTGATTTACTTCCCTGTTACTCTAATTAGGATGTTATCTCCCTCTAGCCTGCAGTAGAGAATGCTCTGGTCTCTCCAGAAAGCACCATGACTTGCTTTTGCCTGGATCCTGCCCGGAAAAGTTACTGCCAGGATCCAGCAGCATGTGTATTTGATCAGAACCCAAGATATGACCCTGAGTCACTCAGCAAGTAACGGGCTAGCAATCCTAACAAATGATGCTCAGATGAGTGTGGTCAGACAAGGACACATAACGGAGCGCGAGAAGATGGGAAGGAGGTCTGCTTCTCTGCTTTGTACCAGGAATCAGCTTGGCACAAAGTTGGTCTATGCCTGGGATGACACAGAAATGCCATCCAAATTTCTTGTCATTGCATGCCATTCTTCTTTGGCACTGCTTCTCCTTTATCAAAAGACACTATTCATGAGAAAGATATAATTGTCCTAATTGACCCATACAATTTTAGCAATTGAGGGCAAAATCCTTAAAGCTTCTGAACTCCTGCTAAGCACACCTTCTTCCTCTACCTCTGCCTTAACTGTTTTACTGGATGTTGCTAGTACTTGGTCCACCACAGCAAATGACCTTTAAGGTTTTTTTTTCCATATTGTCCTTGGTGCCAGGTCTGTATGTTAATAATTTTCTCAGCACCCATGCACATTCAAAATAAGATAGATCTTCTCTGCTGCAGACAGATACACCTCTGCACAGTAATTCATTATGCTACTATCTCCAAAGCTGTTTCTTTGAGAAATATGCATAGAGTTGTATTAACAGTGTATAGTTTTTATGATGATAACTGATGATTTGTTTGACTAGGTCTCCTATGTATCAATCTAACTATTTTGTAGTTTGCATGTGATTTATTTTTGTCTATCTTAATGAAGTTCAAATATTACTTTCTTTCAGTAATCAATCTGCTTTCTTTAAACTCTTGTTAAATTCTTTTTTTAATGAGTGAGAGTTTGAGTAAAGAATTTATCCTACAAAACTACTGATCTGAAAGTTATCAATATATTTCTAAATGGAAAAGTACAAGTAAATTGAAAAGTGAGATTTTTTCCATCAGATGACATTAAAATATATGCATGTTTTCAAGTACAAAGTAATTACTTTAAGCAGTAATAGAGCACTTCTCGTAAGATATATTAAAGAAACACCAACAATGAAATTGCTAATGTTGCAATTTAATTATAAACCCTTCTGTATGCCAGCACATTTTCACTATTACTTTTGTTGCCGTTCTTGATCTGTAGCATGTTGTCTAACACAGTTTACTATGCTTTTTTGATACAAATTACTTCCATAGCTTCTGTTTATCTGCCAGATATGAAAAAGCACAGATGCACAAAAGATGCTACACAACAGTGATCAAGGTTAAATAAAAAAAATGAGAGTAACATTGTGTTACGTGAAACCTTTTATGTAGCTACATAATAAAAGGAGGCAACACATACCTGCAGGAGACTAGCAGTAAGACCAAAAGTTCAGTTGTAATTTTGGGAAGTAATTTCAGTGTAGCCATTATAAGGCAGTGCCAGATGACTTCTACGTAAACATGCGTATTCATTATCATTATTAATATATTTACTACAGGCTCCTTTGTTTCCCTGCAAGGTTCCACATACAATCTAACTTAAGCACACTGAAGTTCAACAGTTTCTTGATACAAGGCATTGCTTCACTGATATTTAAGAAAGGGAGAGCTTAGATCACCTAGGGCTTCTCCCTGAGTGATGCAGGCCTTACGTTTCACCCATAGTTTCCCCATTTCTAACCCAAAAACTTGTGAGTGAAGCAACAGAAGTCTTTAAGAAAGACATCTGATGTCGACTTGAAAACTGCAAGTGATGTAGAGCTGAACACATCCTTGGGTAATCTAATTTATTTTACAGAATAAATTCAGACAATGCACAGATTCTCGTACACACATGCGCACACACTCATACACTCAAAATAAAAGCACCTTAATGATCCTCTCTGTCAGAATGATAGCTAGTACACATCACTTGGCTTTGGTGACTGTCCAAACATACTCACTGCTGCTGGAGGAAACCTTTCCTGGTTTTGCCCTCTAACATCCACCTGGCACTCAGCAGGAGTACTTAACACATATTAATTTAATAAAGCACTCCTAACATTGCTGCAAGTTTGGGAAGATGCAGCACCTCACTGTCAGCAAGGTTTTTGTCACTGTCAGCAAGCCATTTGCGTTGTCTCTGCCAGATGGCCGTGACGGCTTGTTCAGCTCTTGTGGGGGGCTTGCAGAGGAGTGGGGTGCAAGGTAAATCACGAGGAGGAGTGCAGGTCAGCTCAAGCTTGTCCTGTGCACAGCCCTAGATTATCAGAGATGAAGCAGATCTGGAAAACGTATAGCAGTGTTAATGCCTGGCATCATATGCCCATCAGCCCAGTGTATTATCAAAGGCACAAACGGATGCGAGCACACCTCTAAGGCTTTCAACCCCAGACTGCGTGATTCTCAGCAGTTCTCATTACGGAAAGAAAAATCCTACTCCTGCCTGCCCTTCCCTATCTGCAGCTCTCACTGCAGGACAGACCAGAGGAGGAGAGTGCATGGAGCATGAAGAGGGGACTGGGGGGGGGGGGGGGGTTGCACACACACAGGCACCAGTACATTAGCATGAAAGCACACAGAAATATATGTGAAATGAAGACAAAAAGAGACAAGAAGTCACATGGAAATATAGGGTCAGCAAAGAAGAAATAAATGTAGAAATGTAAGAGAAACAGACCAGGGGGAAGCAAATGGGCAAGAAAGAAAGAGAGAGAAAGCATTCGAATCAACTGGCAGTACAGGCCGGGAGACATCTGAGCTGCAGATGTGCAAGGAGACATTAGGAATTGAGTGCAAACACTCACACACACAGTACCACACACTGAATTAGGCACAAATGACAAATCACAGAATCATTTGGGTGAGAAAAGACCTCTGGTGCATCATCCAGGCCATTGCTCTACATTGTGGCAGGTCTGATTACACCTAAACCATCCCTGACAGATGGGTGACTCATCTCTGCCTTGAATATCTCCAGTGCTGGTGCCTCTACAGCCTGCCTTGGCAGCCTGCTCTGTCACCAAACTGTCCTAGAGTTATAAAGTTTTCCCTCATATTTTTTAACTAACTGTTCCCTGCTGCACCTCAGGACCATTATGTCTTAGGCCTGTTTGTACCAACCACTGAGAAAAATGGATCCCCGTCCTCTCAGTAGTGTCTCTTTATGGATTTGCAGACAGTGATTACATCTCCCTTCACACATCTTTCCTCCTCAATGCATAGATACCAGCCTCCTTAATCTTCTCATTTACGCTATACTTTCCAAACCTATCAGCATTTTTGTCACTCTTCCTGGAGCTTCCTCCAATACATTGTGGTGGCTTTGGGACGTGGAGTTGATAGTATTAATTCAGCTTCCTGCCCCTTACCTGTGCCACGTCCAGTCATGAAAGGATGAAGAATCATAGAAACATAGAATGGTTTGGGTTGGAAGGCATCTTAAAGACCATCTAGTTCCAACCCCCCTGCCATAGGCAGGGACACCTTCCATTAGACCAGGTTGCTCAAAGCCCCATCCTGCCTGGCCTTGAGCACCTCCAGGGATGGGGCATCCACAACTTCCCTGGGCAACCTGTTCCAGTGTCTCACCACCCTCAGAGTAAAGAATTTCTTCTTAATATGTAATCTAAAGCTACCCTCTTTCAGTTTAAAACCATTGCCCCTCATCCTATCACTACACTCCCAGATAAAGAGTCCCTCCCCATCTTTCCTGTAGGCCACCTTTAAGTACTAGAAGGTTGCTATAAGGTCTGCCTGGAGCCTTCTCTTCTCCAAGCTGAATAATCCCATCTCTCTCAGCTTGTCTTCCTAGGAGAGGTGCTCCAGCCCTCTGATGATCTTTGTGTCCCTCCTCTGGACTCGCTCCAACAGGTCCATGCCCTTCTTATGTTGGGGGGCCGAGAGCTGGACTTCATTTTCTTTCCTGAATACCATTTGCTTCCTAAATACCTCCTGCTTTATCCTCCTGAAAGATTCTGTTACATGCAGAAAAAGACAAACACACGTGTGCATGCACGCACCCACCCAGCTATTTTATATTTATAGATATATATATATAAAAATATGTATATAAATAAAAGGGCCTTGCCTAGTAGAGATTCCAACATTAAAAGGTGCCTTAAAAGGTAAGCTGGACCAGCTGTGATGAAGAGTATCTTAAGGAATGGAGAACAAGGAAGATGATGGTGTCACTTTACACACTGGAAGAAGCCCCATTTGATGGTGCCCTGATGGTGGACTGACAACTGTGAAAATTAGAACATCTTCTTGCTGTCTCCAAACCCAAGTATTATTCAAATCTGCACAGCCCATATCCATTTCATTATGTTCATTTGTTTTCTGGGTCCCTGTATACTGCATCCATCATTCTTCCTCCTCGTTTAAAGCCTCCACTTACAAGATGGGTTAGGCTAGCTCTCAACAGGTCTGCCCCCCTATTGCTAAAGTGGTGTGCATGAATGGTTTCTACACAATGCAAAAATGCCTTTGGCACTATGATTTTAGTTGCAAATGGATAACCTACATGGGGAAAAAAATCAAGAAAGGAAGGACTGAGTAGGTCATTTGAGATATTATGCAGCTGCCTCCAATTGCTCGCTTTAGTTTCTGAAAAGCCTCTTGGGGGCTGAATTAGAAGATGGACCTTTAAAAACATCTGGAGACAATATCCAGTAGAGCACCCAAGAATGCCATAGCATTTCCTTTATGGATTTCATGGAGAGACCAAGTCCAAGTAAAATGCATAACAAACACAACATGCCAGGCCTTGGTGAAAAGACATTATAACGGTGAAGGGACAATCATTTCAAAGGGTCCCCAATTTACATCTGCAATCAGGTACCAGCACAAAAGCATGCCATTTCTATACCTAACAGCCTGACCTGAAGGCTGGCACCATGACATATTCTACCAAGGGACCACTGGCCACTCATTCACCCCGTACTATTTCAGAACTAGAGGGTGCGATGAACCGAGAGGCGAATTCGGCTCTAGGGGTTGTGAGACTGGAGATCAGGCTCTGAGAAAGTCATCTGTAACCCATTATTGCTACAGGCTTATTGCCAATGACAGCAACTTATAGATGCATCTGTGTGGCAGACTAATGGTCAATAATATTTCTTTTCAATACCCTCATGCAGTATCAAGCCTTGGCTGGTGTTTATTAAGTCTCATGGAATTTCCTGTCTGTTCTGGAAACTGCAGGTTTTTACCCTGATTGCAGCAGTCTTAAAAGCAAATCTGAAAAATCAGTTAAGAAATGGAGAAGCACCTCATTCCTCACAACGAAAAGAATATGAGATGTAAAATGTCATTGCTTTGATGTGCTGGCAAACTTCCTGGCATCCGTCGACCAAAGATAACTATGTTTATAAATATTTGGGATATGAAGATACTGTATATAACTTGCATTTTTATTATTATTATAAAAGTGTGGTGTGTTGTTTTTTTTTTAAAAAAAAGGAAAAGAAATAGCTCTGCAGTGTATTCTAAATATAAACATTAGGGTGTTTTGTGCTGCGCATAACATGCTGTTAATAAGGAAGAAACTGAATTCTACTTTCTCCCTGCCCTTTGAGCTGATCAAAGTGGCTATTCCCTTCTCAACTTCTCCCAGCAAGAGGTGCTAAAACGCTGGTGGAACAGCACCGGAGTTCCCCACAGCTATGGCAGCACAGGTGAGAAGCACTCTGTAGATCCCTCTATGTTACGGTTCTGTGCTGCTGACCCATTACTTCGGTATGTAAGAACCTCCCATGTAAAATCAATAGCAATAATAAAATCCCTTGGAGACTCTGTGGAGTCTCTTGGACAATATAGCTGGGGCTGTGCTGGAGGAATAGCTGTGGATGACTTGTTCCAGATTCTCCTAGCAGGTTTTATTGCAGGGAGAGGCTCAGGACTGCTGCCCGTGGAACTCTCACAATCCAGATAATTGCTTTTCTATTCTTTTTACAACTGATATTTCATTCTCGTTAAGACAGGAGAATTGCTGAAATACGATAGAAGCGGCTTCCACACCCACGTACATTCTGTTCCTGACCAGCTGGCCTCCACGCTATGCCAGTCCGGGACTCTTCGCACCCAGTTCTGGCAACCCCTCTGCAGCCCCCCCTGCTATTCCTGTCCTCTCGCAGGCTCGTTTGCACTGCTCTGCTGGGGGACCTCAGCGCTGCCGTACGGCCTCACTCCCATCCAAAGGCTGGTCCCTTCGCAGTCCCACTAACGCACCCCAGTCCTGAGCAAAAACCCCTCCTGCTTTTCCCGTTCCTGTGCAAATCTATTCCTGTTTAATTGCTGTCTCTCCCATCTTGCGGCTCTGTCAAAATCTACATTTTCATTTGTCATCTTTTCTTGATTCCCAACCTTTTTCCCATTATTCCCTGCAATAGCAGACAGCATGCCACAACCGATTCCATTTCCATTCTGCTTTCTTAACCACAGCTGAAACCCAAGTATTACCCCTGTAGTAAACCTACCTGAAATCTGTTGAGCTGTCAGCTGACTCCATGAAACAGAGGTAAACAATTAAGGCATAATTTTTGCGATAATCACCCTGCAGAGCATTAACTCCCTGTCATTTGAGTCCCGGATTGTTGATGTCCATTGGTCTCAGCCCTGGCTGGCATGTCAGGCCATTCCCATGCACCAGGAGGGTGTCTCCAAGCATGGAGAGACTCTCTCTTGCCTCTCTCATCACAGCTTTGCACCTTCTGCTTCTTTGACAAATAATCATTCACTCTACAGCCTGGGGCTGCAGTGACCTGACTGTCATCCCAGTCAGCAACCAGTTTGCAACAAACACCAGTGAAAGCCCCAGCATTTAGCGCCTTTCAGTCCAGATGTAAGAAGCATTGCATAGATACTGCACTAGATAATCAAACCGCTCCCAAAGCAAGGGCAGAAAGCCGTACACAGAAACAGCTGAAGAGAGACCTTACATCAATCCTGTGTTATAAAATATGACTTGTGTTGTATTCTTTAAAAGCAGGAAGAAAAATTCTGCTCACATTCATATACAAGCTTATTCGTGTTTGGGGGAAACAGGATTGCCAGCATTCAAGATCAATCAGCCCTCAACGGGGTTCAACGTTTGGAGAATCATGCCTCGTTTGCTTTTCCATTGTAAATGTTAACTAAACGTAGCGCTGGTGAGAGGTGCCAGCTCAATAGCCCTGGAGATTAACCTGCCAAATTCTTTTCTCAGTCATAGCACTGTAAACCCCGAGTTATTCCAACTACAATCAGCAGAGCTACTCCAGAATTGCAGCCAGGGGTGGATTTTGGTACTGCAACTCTCTGTTCTCACCCACAGCAGGAAGAGACCTAGTTTAACTCCACAGCAGTGCTCCCAACAACCTCAGCAAGACCCAGATTTGATCCCACAACAGACACAGCGCTGGCAGCAACAGTATTTGCTTTACCAAACTGGAAGCCAGTAATGTGTCTCCCACCCCACCAACTAACATGCCTCACACTTTACCTCAATCCCTGCTGGAAAGACCAACCCTGCTTCATAACTTGCATACAGTAAACTCACAATTAGCACCAAGGATGAGATTTTTCACAGAGAGATGACTTTTGCCTAATCACGCCCATTCAAACCAATGGGTTTTTCATCACTGATTTCAATGGGAGGGTAACTGCAGCAAAATCAAGCACTCTGAATGAAAATACTAAGAACAGCAGAAAGTGGGGTACTTGGATGTGCCCATGGGTAGCCCTATGCAGTTACGTATATGCTATACCAAAAAGGACGATGGACATTCCCTACCTCTCCAGTCCCACTCCAGGGTCCCCTGGACCTATGCTGTGAAGTTACTGAACTGCAGCTGTAGCTGGGGATTGACTTGTCTCTGCTGAAGGCATCAGGATACCTGAAGAGCTCCAAGGTAGACTACGTTTTCCCCAGAGCTCCTCATGTCACGGCCAAGAGTCCACAAGCCCAAGGTAGTATGCTACTCTCAATTCCCAATTTTCCTTTTCATTGGAAATGCTGATATTTGACCAGATCAAATTCCTCTAAAGAGAGCAAGTCAGACTTTGAACCAGTGGGAATTCAGTTTGACGTGGAGTGAGCTAGTTCACTGAACATTTCTCTCTCTTCCTCCGTGCCTTCATCGCAGTGGGCTTTCTACACTGCACATATGAGGATTTATGACGTTGACATCATTGTGAAGCTCTCTCATTGTTTCACAAAAGGCCTTATAAAGGCAGCATTTTAGCTCAGTAGTGTTGGATAAGAGTCAGTATTAAGGGACCATGTGTTTGGAGGCACTGCAGTTCAGAAAACCTCCAAATTGTTGGAAATTCAGCCACCATTTAAGATAGAGGACTGGTGTGTTTTGCCACCTGTGGTGTGGAGAGTAAGTGTTTTGTGGGGCCTGATGACCTAAATGCTCACCTCAGTGAAGAGCAGGACTTGAAAATTTCTATCAAGAGCAGATGTCCATCACAACCCTCTTTGCTCTCCCGCCTTGTGTCAAAAGACAGAGACCTTAATCACCCTGCAACCTTCACTCAGACCTTTTTTTGTGTATATGTGGAGTTGCCTGGAGCAGGGAGGGAATAACTTTTCTCTGTGTGGAGCTCTCACATGAGCACATGCAAGACACTATCTTGACTTCTGAGCAACTCATTATGCAAAATATATTGACAAAAATGAACAAGAGCAGAGCAGAGCAACAAAACAGTCAGATAATTAGAGCGGTCAAAGAATGAAAGGGTCAAATATGCCTGTCGTGGTTGTGAATAGGAGACAGGATATCAATATGAACACGACAAAGGGAAAAAAGCAAACGGAGAGCAAACCTGAGAAAAACTTCCTGACAGCAAGGTACACCAGAAGGCTGTGAAATGTCTCCCAAAGCATGTAACTGAGTCTGCGCTACGAGAAAATACATCAGAGGAAACCATGCTGGTACACAGCTCAGGTCCCAAGTGGCACGCTTACTCTGCAGTAATGGCCAGTTTTGGTTATCACTCCTTGCACTTTCAACTGGATGTTTTTGTCTGTGTTGCATGTCTCAAGCTCACGGGCAGCCTGCCGCTGTGCAGATGTTAAGCAGATGTCATCTCCCTCCCTCCGGTGGTTAAAGTGATTTCAAGATGAGATGATAATTAGTCCCTGAAAGGCTGTGTGAAGAATGCAGCAGGGTGCAGTAGGTTGCACTCCAGTGCAATTGAGAACTGGGGCTCATCACAGGTAAAACGTCAAGCCATGGTCATAACACAAGCTGATTTCTCAAAGCATCTGTGCACACCCGCTCCTTGACTTACTGCTGAGGAAGCTGGAGAAGAGGCTCCACTGGGCAGGATGGTAAGTGTCAGACTGTTTTGGCCACAGTGTTCACCTTAGTCCCCTATCCCGTCCACGACAGCAGTCAGGACCAGATGCTTCAGGCAGGGAAGGTACAAGTACGCCATGCAGAAAAATGTGGAATAGCTTGTACCTCTATAGTAGGCCTTTACCTGGGTTTTGAGACCTAGAGAAGCCTTAAACCCTACTGACTGCACATGGCTGGCTCTTATTCCCAGAATGTATTCTCCTTGATTAAGACAACTCTGGATACTCTCAATGAATACTGGATCCTTTTTATTTCTGAGCCCTGCTGAAAGCTAGCTACTGATGATGTTACATGACAATGATTTCTACAGCCAACCTGCCTGTTAGAGGGAAAAAAATACTCCCCCTTTTTCATCTTGTAGTGTCATCAAACATCTCCTTGTTCTCTTCTCTGAAAACTGAAGCGCTGTTTCATGAACACGCAGACTTTTACATATCTCTTCTTCTTAGCAACATACAAGCTCTGTTGGTCCCAAACTTTCAACGAACTTTCTCCTTGCATGAGAATCCTCCTAGGCACATCATTATTCCTGTTGCCCAGCTCTCAGCCAGCTCTTTTCTGAGACAGCGTGGCCAGTCCTGCAAGCACTTTTTTCAGGTTCCAGCACTGAGAACATAGGACTGATCCATACATCATCACATTAACATGCTGCAAAGCTGTCCCCATAGCCCCTCTCTGCTTTGCAGGTAGGCTCTCGTTGTAACACAGCAGTGCTGTGGCAGTCTATCTTCCCTGTTGCCTCCTCAACCTTTGTGATTTTTATTTAAGCCTGCCATTCATGTGCCCCACGCTTGGTGCTAATGTTGTGTACATTCAGGAACTGTATAACCAGAGGATGTAATTACTACTCCTCCAGTTTGGGGAGGGATATATAAATGAGTGGCCTTTTAAGGGCATTCCTGGGGCGGGGGGGGGGAAGAGTGTTGTGTCTTCACTAAATCCATCTATTAGTCTTTTCCATTATAATCAATAAATCAGTTCCCTTTTTATATGGTTATGTTGGCTCAGCTGTGATTTTTTGATGGCAAAATTCATTACTCAATTGTCTCATCGCTTCCTTTCTAAGTTCAAAAACATCCATTAGCACCACTATGTGAAGCCCCATTAATCTGCTTTCGTTATAATAATGTTCTTATTCTTTCTTAGCGTCTTTACTGCATCCCACTCATCCTTGTTGTCTCATAGGAGCTTTTAATTAATGCACTAAGAGCTGAAATAAAGAACCAGCATTTTTTTAAGAGCTAGCATTTTTGGTTACTGGACAGAAATTAACTGAATTTACTCAGGTGACCCTGTTCTAGAATGGGGAGAGTTGGCACACGATGCAGGCTGGATGCTTTCAGAGCTGCCTGGTTTCTGCAGAGAAAAGTACAGTCAAAATAATCTTTTACTGGCTGCAAGTACTCATTTGGTTTTGTTCTACTGCTGTCTACCGCAAAATGTTTTTCAAAATGGGAAGGTTCTGTCACACCTATTCCATGCTGGTTTTGGACTTCAATTTGCTTCTCAATGCAAATCAACAAAATGTACCCTGCAGTAAAAGAAACTCCTGAAGAAGGGCTCCAAATTAAGGTGAAAAGGACTTCTCAGTTACTGAAGGCATCAAAAGTGATGTCTTACTCCCCTGCTTTACCCATGAACTTGAACTCTGCCTTGTCACTTAGATCCATTCCATGAGAAAAGAAAATATGGGGCAGAGCAACACTGATTTGGTGCCCTTTTTCTATGTCCCATCCTCTTAGTTTCTTCCTGCCTATAAGACTTAAGAAAAGGAAACAAACACTTGCTGTTTCTATAGCAGACAAGTACAGTGACTCAGAGACAGGTTATGGTAGTTGTAAGGCCCCTGGGCCTTGAGTCAAAAGATGCATCTGCTGGATGTAGGACTAAGAAATGCCTCTAGGGAAGCCCTTTCACCAGCCCCTTTCTGTCTTCTGTTCAGGTTGCCAGTGCCACCGACAAGGGCTGTTCCACGCTGCTGTCCCCTGTAGTGCCAAGCTTGACGGGTCCCTTGTCACCACTGGGGTCTCTGGCTGCTACGGCAGCACAGCTGAGCTCAAGGACTCTTGCAAGCAGAGGGCTGCTGCTGTCGTAAAGATTTTCTCTACAGGTAGAGGAGGCTTTGCTGCTCTGTACGCAGCACACTGATCTCCTCCAACGCACCACTTATTAGGGAACATTGGTTGCATCAACCCTTGTAGGGCTCAGCTCCGCCACCCTTATCCAAGGGTGTTAGGCCCTCACATGCAGCTCAAGCAACTGGGAAGGAGTCCCAGCACCCACTTCAGAAGAGCCAAAACCAGGGTGCCTGGGAGCGAGGGCTTGGAGCTAGTTGCTGGCAATTTGGCTGTGTATATCCTACTTGAGAATTCCTTTCTGTGAAGGAAGATGGCGTGCATTTGGGTGAGGAGGCCAGTGCCGCTCCTCTGGGGAGAGCTGGAGCAAAACACCAGATGAAAACCATTTGCCTTGTCCTTCCAACATGTGTTAGTATAGGATACAAAAAACAACAAATGAGGAATATTAAATTCCCTTCCTTTGTCCCCCATAAAGGGACAAACAAAGTTGGTGAACAATGGTTTTCTGGACCTCTCAAATGAAATCACCCCTTCTTCTTAAACATTGCTAGTCAATGGCAAATTGGCATGTTTACTTCCTTCTAGGAGACCAAATGTAGAACTGCTTAGAAAAACAGGCAAACAAAGGGATATGTTGTGAGCTGATATCTCTGACAAGTCAGAGGGAAGAAAAAAAATTGTACACGGATTATAGAATTTATCATTAAAAAAAAAGAAAACCCAAACCCAAGAACTTTGCATGATACTTCAAAAGAAAAGAAGGAAAGGGGAGGTGGAATGGGGGGAACAAAAAGAAAAGAAAATCTGTCAAGAATTTTCTCACTGCATCCAAAATGCCTCAGTGAGCAGAGATACAGAAACAAGCTAATTACTGTCTTTCTTTTACTCTCCTGGTTCTGAACTCCACACACAACATTTTTCACGATTATTAATAAAGGAACACTTTTATCTCTGCCTTATTAAGAGTTCTGGGGCTAGGAGTATAGTATCTGACAGATACCATATGGGATAGGGTAGAAACAGTAGGGAATGAAGGAAAGGAAGATAGAAGCAAGGAGACGACTTAGAAATCCCTCCATAGTTCCTAGGATGCACATCCAAACTACTGGAGCTTTCAATATAATTGGAGCAATTTCTTCTCTGCTATGCTCTTCAATATTTATTTCCAAGGCTCTGAGTCTTAGGGTGCCAGGGAACGGGGCATGGAGTCTGCAGTCATCTGCATGGAGAAAGGGTTATCTCCAGGTGTCCCTGAAAAGGAAAGTCCAACCCTTGAAAAGCCAGGGAAGCTGTCAGACAGACATGAGAGGCATGGGCAGAGCTAAGCAGCAAACCCAGGAATGCAGCAGTCAGAGGTGCCACACTGGGGGGAGATGGTGAGGGGAGTCCCGGGCTGGGGAGCTGGGGGCTGCAGGGAAGGAGGGGGCATTGGCAGAGCTGGTGTGGGGAGCCCTGGGCTGCATGCCCGGTCAAGGCAGAGATCTGCTGGTTTGAGGGGCCTTCATGTGGCTCCTGACAACACATTATCTGACTCCAGCCTTTGCTTTCAGCTCCTTGGTTCCAGAAACATCACAACACTGGAGTTTGAAAAAGAAAAGAAATTCTTACAGCACAGCCCCTATCCCCTTTGGGTACTGAATATTTTCTGAGTTTGGAAGAGCTGCTTAGACCAGCTGCTTTTTTGAATAAGTCAAGGAAGACTGGAGAAGCCAGGAGGCACAGAGGAAGAGCACTAGCTCACCGCCTGAATTCTGCCTGTACTACACATGACCAGTTTAAGTGCCTGCCTAACTCTTCACAAACATGAAATCACTGTCTTTCTCTTCACAGTACCATTGCCTGCCTTACACATAGCCTTTGCATCCTGTCTTACTCATAGCAAGACAAACCCTCTTTCTTATCATCCATGCGGCACTGACCAAACACTACCGTGGGGAGAGATACCCAATCTGCCAAGCATTTCTACCTATGGTCCTACGGTAAATATTCAAACTCCCTCCAGGTTAAAAACTCTCTTCAGTAAATAGACATCCATAAAATATTATATTGTATATTCCCCTAGACAAGAGGAAATTTCTACAGCCTGCACCATTCTGCAGACCAGAGCTCTGTAGCTAAAAGCACTGCTTGCTCAAATCAAACCCTCATCTGCTGGCGTTTCACCATTACGCTTGCCCACAGCCAACAGCAGGTAATGCTCCATCATTTACCATGGCAGATGATAGTCCAACATCTTTAAAGTAATTCTTCATTACAGAGCAGAGCTTACTAACCATTGTTTTGCGTAGAAAGAAAAAACCCCACAACAGAACAAAATCTGCCCTTCCTATGGGGCATTATGGGGTTTTAAGAAGCATTTTATGGTCTATGCATAAAGATCTTCAGATAAGTTGTTAGAATTTTTTCTGCGGATCTTTCTAAATTAGAGATACCGCATGATTTAGAGACCAGACTCGATGATGCAGCTGGTCCCTTCAAATCTGTTGCAATCAGTGAGATTCAGCTCTGGTCCTGGCAATGTGCTCTGTAGCTGCAGGAGAGCCACAAGGAGAACCTGTCCTAGGGCAGATCCCAGGCAGAGATGCTCACCCTGGCACTGTATTGCCTCTCTTCATTGTCTGGAAAGATGTTGGCTGGATAGGGAAAAGGGCTGGTAAGTGCAGAAAAGGGAGTTGTCAGAACATTTCATTGCCATGCCAATGTTGTGTTGCAGGATAGTTCATAAGAAGCCAAACAGGAGGCTGCCATAATTTAAACATCCCTGGCTCTGCTGATAGAGGGTGTGGAGAGGACTCCTTAGAAGCACTCCTCCAAAACCTGGGCTGGTTCAAAGCACCCTCTTCCTCCAGCTAGATCAGTTTGTAGCTTGTGCCCCCAAACCAACAGCAGAGACAGGAGGGAATCAACAAGTCATGAAGTCATTTTCTTCTGTAGCGAGCTGTGTAAGCAAATCAAAACCAAAGAAACACACTCTAAGTGTCAGTCGCAAGCACCCCTCTACCTTCCCATACTCATGAACCTTGTCACAGCGAGTCTCCAGTGTTAAAGGTGAACACCAGAGTTTTTCAAAAAAGAGAAAAATTCTGGGCTACTCTGCCACCACCACCACCAGGACAGCAACTCAGAGGAATCTGTGTAAAAGAAAATCTCCTTCCTAGGCATCCTGAAAAATGACTTTTTATATTCTCTTTGGATTACAAGAGGCTAATAGGTGGCAGAACACCTCTTTCCAGAGTACAGAGCAATCACTGCTCTTACATAAAACAAGAGTTAATGATTCTGCTGATTTACAGCCTATTTTCCACTAATATATCCAGCAGTGAATTCTCAAGAGGCTTTCACCGTACGCAAATCTGGAATACAGGACAGTGATAAAGCTATGTTTAGCTAGAAGATGAGAAAACAAATGATAGGTAGGAGCCAAAATTTCAAATCTGGGTTAATTTGTTAATGCCTTGTAAGTCCAAAACCCACTTTGACTAATTTTCTTTGAGCTATACAGGAAAAAAATTCCCTTTTGCTTTGAAAGTAAACCCAATAGGGATCAGGGCACATCAATTTTGCTAATGGAACCTGGTTGCAGCCTTAATTATTATTATCTCTTTGTGATAGATTAGCCATTTACCCAGATTATATAGACACAGTGAGATTAGATTAGATAGCCCAGGCTCCATATGCTTTTTCTATCTCCCTGTGCAATGCAGCAGTCGACTCACTGAATCCCTGCTTGTACTCCTGGTAATGAGCTACATTTACTTTAAGCTCTGTTTTCAAGGAAAATTGACTAAGGTTCAGGAAGAGGAGGTAGTAAAAGAGGTATTTAGATTTCAAAGGCCTAACAGTGGTGGGATGTAGGACCATACAGTACTCTTCATGGTCAGCTGTTAGTTTCATAGCAAGTGAGTAGAGGTGAAAAGAAATACCCACAAATACAAAAGAGACATTCCAGGTCCCCTACAAAGGGTCTGTCTGCTGCCAGGTTCCTACAAGAAAATGGGGCCACTTTAGTTAGCAAACTGTATGGGATACAATTTCTTTGTATGAACAAAACCTGGGATTAAAAGAACAAGCTTGGATAAACCTTGAGGGATTTTGAATGTATTTAACAAGGTGCAGCCAAGTTTTCCTAACTGAAAGGGCAAAAGAAGAAAATCTGTATGTCCCTATTGGGCTTGCAAGGTTACCTCAACTCCCCAGCAGGCTTTATCATCACGGGATGAGATAATAGGTAGGTAAGAAAAGAAGAAAAGTTTTCTTCCTTCATAAGAAGCTGAAGCTTGGAAAGTTGTAAAGCAGCAGGGACAGAAATGTTGCTCAGCTTTGGAACAGATACCCCCATGCAACAGTCTGCTTCGTAGTCAGCCTGTCCAGGCAAATTTTTTAAGACAAATGTTTGATCTGTTGTTCTGAAACATTAGAGATTTCAAGACATTTTTAAAAGAGAGGACTTCTCCTCCAGAGTTCTTTGCCCAACAGTATCCCTTCCTACCCGATTTTGTATTGAACTGCTCGCCTGGATATAGCCTTGCACAGAGAAAGCTGCATTCTGAATGCTGTACCAGGAGAGGCTGTAAAGCAATTTGGCATCAAAGGCAGGGAAGAAATATAAATCCCCTCATGGCATTTGCAAGGTCTTGATTCTGCTATGAAAGCCCTTCAAGAAGAAAATCAGGAATAGTATAAACAGCAAGGACAGCACATATCACCTCCCCATTCCCAAAACACTTGCCTTAACACTGAGAGCAACTGTGCTCCAAATTCTGGTGTTCATGGTGCTTACGAAAGCCACAGGAACCTGGCTTCGTAGAAGAGCTTTAATAGACAAAAACACCCACAACATGCTTTTATCCAGAAGCTTTTCCAGATTCTTCCTTTGAAAATTCTGGTTAACAGGTTTCTTGAGATGCATTCTGCTAACTCTCATGGATTCTCCTGTTTGCTCTTATGCACCCCATATTTTGCTTCATCATGTGCTTAAAGAAATGAAATTCCTTTCTCCAGGTACTTCTCAAACATAAATAAACTTCAGTAGGTTATTCTCTCAGAAAAAGTTGTCAAACATTTGCAGAAATGCTTAAAAATGGCATTTATTCAACACAGCTCATCAAGCTGCGCTGAAAAACGTAAGTACTAAGGACAGCTGGAGAAAGGTTAGAAAAGCAAGCTACATTGACACTGCTCCCTCGCTATTTCTTCCAGGAGTCCCACATTTGATGTTACACTGAGCTCTGTATTTGAGTTGGCCTGCTCCCTTCCTCTGTCCTGCCTCAACCCTCTGCTCACACATACACATCAGCTTAATTCCTTCAAAGAAGAAAAAAGAACAACATGGTTCCTTCTCCCTGCTCTGTAATAATGAAAAACTGCATGAGAAGACAGAGTAATGCATACAGGGACCTCTCTTACACTCCTTCCCAAATGCCTCTGGCATGCTGAGCTGGGGGCTGGCACCCAGTCATTTGATTAAAGTGCTTCCTGCTTTTGAGATTGCCCTTTTTTTTTTTTTTTTTTTGCCTTTTTTGTTGGTGTGTCGTCCCCCCCTCAAGAGGCTGGGTGGAGCTCTGCTTTATTTCTTCCCCTCTTCAGGGCTTGCTTGTTTATATTTGCCCATTCTGAAAGCTGTGAGTCACACTTTGATTTACAGCCTGTCCCAGGAGAGACAGGAGACCCTAATGAAACAACAGACTGCAAGGGTAATTAATACCCACCAGACATTCAACTGTACTATTAGCGAGCAATATGTGCGTATGTGTGTGCGTGAGCACTGTCAACTGGAGAGGAACAGACAGAGATGATATCCGCATCGGTACCGCCCTGAGCACCTTACCAACCACAGCCATAGCTGTTAACAGAGGAGAGATGCCCAACCAAAATCTCCGTTGTGGGGAGCAAACCTGGAAGCAGGTCGGGGTCATGGTGAGACGAGGTACCTGCAGGGAGCCAGGGACTGGGCTGCTAGTGAGGGACACAGGAGGGAGGCTGGCGCAGTGCATTGATTGGGGATGCTGCGATGGAGAGAAGTCAGGAGGGTGATGGATCACCCCTGCTTAAAACAAACAAAAAACAGGCAGCTTGCCAGGAACGGCTTAGGCCAGTTTCATTAAAACTCTTCATTCATCATGCTGAAACGAGGCGGTGTTTGTTATTGCAGTGGTGGTGTGTTGGTGCAGTAGCTATTACAAGAGCGGGTGGCAATACAGGGAGGGGGCAGTGGGAGGAGGTGGGAGGGTAATGAAGGATGGAGGCGACTGGGAGGCAACAGGGCTCACGTATCTCTTACCACCCACTGAAGGGACTAAAAATCACCCTCTGTCTCCTGCGTGGAACCAGGCTGATAAGGCTTCACATCCATCCAGCCAAATCCCCAGGATGAGAGAGGATTCCCTACTTCCATGTGTATTTATGCCCCTCGTTAGACCAAATAATGGCACCACAACATGCTGGGGCTTGCTGTGGTGTCAGGCTCAACCGTGGCCAGGAATCCACTTAATGTCACCTCAGGAAATCCTAACAGTGTGATGCTCAAATAAAAGCACTGCACCTGCCTGGAGAGGGACTGGATGGATCTTTTAGGCCTTTTCCATCTCTGCAGTCTGTATTAGATCTGCTCTCACTGCCCACGCACCCAGGGAAAGCAGAAACCATCAGGGGTGGAAACTGCCTTGCTACGTAGCTGATTCCCTCACTCTTGTGTTTGCTTCCACTTGTGTTTGCTTCCACTTTCCACTTCATTGCATCTCCCAGGCGTCGCTGGGGACACAGCACTGTCAACACAAGGCGCGCCACCGTGCCCTAGCATGAACTAATGAGGGCATGATGCTATCTGCTGAGTGGCTTTTTAAGTGACCTTCCTGCCAGGGTCAAACCCCCTCAAAAGATGCAGGCTTCCTGCGTCCAAACAAATTTCTCTCTGAACTTTTCCATCAGGCTCCCAGTGAGTGACCCATGCGCCCTGCAGTTGCATGACTGGCATTAGGGCCAGCCTTTGATTTTAAAGCTTGGTGACTGCAATTCCTCCAGAGAAATCAGGTTCCACGTAAGTATACCTATTAAATGACATCCATGTTGGCCCATTCACAGGGATTGCAGCTGTGTAACATCTATGTGTTTGTATGTGTGAAGGAGGGGGAGAGAAGGTGAGAGCTTGTTTTGTTTTGATGTGTTTTATTGAGCAGCAAGAGACACTGCTTGTATACTGATAATAAAAATCCAAGAACACAGCTATCTGAGGGGCTGAGATGGAGGAAAAAAAAGGTGTGTGTGTTATGACAGGAAACATTTACATCATTTACTTATCTTCATACAAACCTAACACAAGAAAGCCTTGAGGTGTGCATGTGTGTATGTCTCAGCTGTGTCATCAGCCTGGCTTGAAATCACAGACCTCAGGTTCCCCAGTCTGAGCTCCTGCTACGAGTAGGAGTTGGTATTCATTTCCATAGTGGGTTACCCTTCCAAGAGAAATAGCTTGGTATGTATGACTGAAACCACAAGCAACCTCAACAGTAAGAAAGCCTACTCTGGGGAGACATCTGAAACACAGAAATAGGTACTCACAGGGCCCTCAAAGGAAACCTTAGCATCCCTCTCTGCCACGGTGCTGGAGGCAGGCTGGTAAGTATGCCTGTGCATCGTGGTGCTCACCCCCCTCGCATCCCAGTTACGGAAACAGGTATAGTCTCATTGTGAGAGTAAGAGATAAGGCTGCACTAGTTACAACTGTCAGCTGAGGAAATGCAATATCCCCAAGTCCATCTCGGTCACGGCTAAGGGGTGTTTTTGCTATGTTCTTTGGTGTCAGGAGGTACAGGCTACAAACTAGTATTCTCACTGGCTATGTTTTCAAGTATCTACTGCAGTAACAGCAGCTGCATAATGGTAATTAGTACCGGCCCAAGATTTTTGAAAGGAACATTCTCTGGGAGAAAATTCAAGTTGAACAAAACCAGTGCGTCTTGCAGGAAAATATCAATTGTGCTGAAATCTTCAAGGAAAATTTTCACGAGAGCATCTCATTTGGATAAGGCTGAAAAAAAGTTGCTTTTGCATTATATGAATATAACACAAAGGGGAAGTTAAATGCTTTGGTAAGGTTGAAGCAAAACATTTTTAGACTCTTTATGAATGCTTCCAATATTATAACTTTCCCCACCACATTTTCTCAGATCAGGTGACATAAATTTTGAAATCTTAGATTTTCCAGAGATGAAAAACAGGCTTTCAATCACTTAGAATGTTCCTAAGGATATATTTTTTTGGCATTTTTACAAATTTCCATCTAGTTTTCAGTGAAATGAGAAATAAATACCTTCTCCCCAGCAACACAGACAGCACAAGTATTCCTTTAGTGGAGACAACGCCAAACCGGGGCAGGTGTATCTAACCTAGCAGTTTTGCAAGTCAATGGCCAACATTCATATTGCTTATGTCTTTACACATCTGTGTCTGTTACTTGGTAGACCTATTTAGGCTACAGATAGCTTGGATCTGCCTGCAGGCATCATAAATCATAACCCTCCACGGGATTGCTATGAGTCCCTGTCAGAGCCACAGACAGGACTTCAGCCTCACACCCCAGCATCCCCAGTTCCCTGTTCTTCCAGACAAACAATGGTCATTTGCTTCCCAGCCTACAAGTGCAGAGCTGGTTTTCCAATGTCTGCCTTACCTTATCTGATTAATAACTCACCTACTAGAAAGTTTCTCCTAATACTTGACCTAAATATTCTCCACACTTCCCCTGTTGGCTAGTGAGAATAATTGGTCTCTATCTCCTCTTTGCAACATTTCCCTTCACTTATCAGCAAGCAGGCCTCACAGCTCCCTTCTGCCTTCTCTTCTCCAGACTTCAATGGCATTACACCAGGGGTGAGGGTGTAATTTGGCCCATTGACGCCCAGCTCTCTCAGCCTTCCCCTCAGAGATCTTCCTGTGCATGAAGAATTTGTCTGGTTGTCTCCACTTTCATGGTGCACAGGGATGTTCTCCCTGCTTCTCTGATGTGCGTCTGGAGCAGCTGTGCCTCAGGAAACTGTATTTAAAGAGAATGATATTTGCCCATTTAGATCGATTGTGGGACTGAAAGGTTCTAACAAACCCTATTCTAAAATCAATTTTTCTGACTTAAAGGGCCCCTGCTGTATTCCAGTAACAAGAATAAAATATCGCATTTCACCAAAATCCTATTATACTGTCATGAATATCCCATCACACTGTCAAGAACGAGGCAGTGGTTTTCTATGGTGTCTTCCTTATTGATGGGCAATCATCCTGCTTGGAGATTCAGTTTGAACAAGGCCTCCAGAGGCCCAGATACTTCCCTGGGGTGCATCGAAGCCCGGTGGTTCCTCCTGAGCAGGATCCACCCTGGTGATCCCTGCCAGTGCAGATCCCCCTCCATACCACACCGAGTGGGCAACTGAGGTTCCTCGTCATCTTTCAAGAGGTGCCTAGCAATCTGCAGGATTAGGCTCTGAGCTGTGAAACCTCAGGAGAGAGAGGTGACGTGGCTGCTTTCCTGCAGATGCCACTGTGCAATGTTCAGGAACCAGGGCTGCAGCATTTTCTCTCAAGCACCAGCTCTTTGGGTCGTCTTGGGCAACCATGTCGTTTTGCTCCATGCCCTCAATCTGGTAATTTTTACCAGCAGCCCGAGGAAGCTGGGGAACTCCTATGTAATGCTTGGTGTAACACCCCAGGACACACAGGAAGATGCCAGTCCAAAGAGGTAAGCATGTCCACCACCTCCTCTCCTGATTTCTCACTGATCCCAAATCAAGGTTCAGACATTTCATCTTGGCCAGGGAAGAAAAGGGGGGAAAACAGAAATAAAATCTGAATCAAAACTTCTGAAAAGTTGTGGAGGATAACAACACTGAGTCCAGATCCAGGAATAAATTTTACAGCTGGCACCTGTTTGTCTTCATCACAAATGAACTGCAAAGCTCTGATTACACCACAAGCTTTAAGACACTTAAAAGCTAACTGTGGATCAAACTTTTTCAGATGAAGCAATGTTCTACCCATTCAAATTAGTTCCTGCTTTCTCCAGATGGTCTCTCCCATCACTTTCCTAAGCTAAATAAGTGTGTAAAGGAATCCTTCTGGGTTGTCTTCCCACCTATCATTTCAAGGATGCTGCTATTTCTTCCACTCCTCTCACAAGGAATGAGGAAGGTGGGGCCCTACAGCAGTACCTCTCTCATTAAAAGCACGAACTAAACCCCAAGAAATTCTACCTGAACACAGGAAAACAATTTTTTAACTCTGACAGTGGTCAAACATTGGACTATGTTGCCTGGACAGGTTGTGGAGTCTCCATCTGGGCAGAAACTCAAAACCCAACTGGACACGGTCCTGGGCAACCTGCTCTAGCTGACCCTCCTTGAGCAATGGGGTCGGACTAGATGGTCTCAAGAGGTCCCTTCCAACATCAACTGCTCTGTAATTTGTTCATCATCTCAGGGCTCTGCTTTGCTGAAAGTGGGGATTATGCATCAGTTTTCACAAAAAGTTATGGAATACGGAAAATCTTTTCTAAGAAAGAAGCCATCCTGCAAAATTAATTAAAAAAGAAAAAAAACCAAACACTAAATGGATACACTGAAAATATGATAGTTGCACAAGTACGCTAATGCAAGGAAATGCTAGAACTACATGGCACAGCCTTCATCTTATTCCTTAAATAACAGAATATATTATGTCACTCACTTTTCTTCATAATTTATGCAGCACACGGAATGAGTGAGGCAAGGTTCCTTGACTCCACGACTTATCTGTACCTTATCAAACTTTAATATTCTCCTAGTGAAGTTCGCTCCTCCCTTCCTTCCTTCCTTCCTTCCTCCCTTCCTTCCTCTTTCTTCCTTCCTTCCTTCTCCCTCCTTTCTTTTCCTTCCTTCTTTCCTTTTTCCTCCTTTGTTCCTTTCTCTTTCTTACTTCCTTCTTTTTTCTTTCTTTAAAAGAACAACAAAATCACAATTACAAATGTTGACAAAAAGAAAAAAATTGACATCTTTGGAGCCTGTAAGTTGAGATTTCAAAGGCTGCCTGAAGTGTTTACATGGACAACTCCCATTCAACAAAAAGCCCTCTTTGACTCTATGGACAGAGCATAGATGGGAGTGGCTTTCTGGCTCCTTACCCACATAAAAGCCTTCTGGTCTTCTTTGGAGGAGTGAAGCTCCAACCTGCTTTTCCATTTACTGACATTTTCTTGTTCGTTGCGGGTATAATAATTTCTGTGGGGAGAGATGACTGTGCTAAGACGAGACCTGAAGCAGACTGACCGCTTCTCCACTTGGAAAGGTCTTTCTTACTCCACGCTAGTGACAGAGGAGACATTTAACAACCCAAATAGCCTGCAACATGGGGAGGTAGCTGTAACTCATCAAGCCTCTTTGATATTCAAATAATAATCGACAATTATCCCTGAAGTAGCAGAGACTGCCCCCACAAATATCCTGCCCTCGTTTCCTACTCACAAACACGGGTTTCCCAGTTTCCCCTGCCAAATAAGCACAGCTGTGGTTTCTGTTCAGGTGTACCACCTTGACATACCGAGCATCCTGGGGCACACTCATAGGCCTACTGACGGGCTTGTACAAATCTTTCAGGAGTGGCAAATAACAAAAGGGAAGAACAACCCATGGCTGCCATTTCTGGCAGGTAACCAGCAACCTGAGTGCTGCTCCATAGAAAACAGGACTTTTTTGGGGACTGCCAGACACTGTGAGACCCCACTCTATCTGGCAGGCTTGGTTACTTTGTTCTGCCCACTACCATCGCATGGGATACCCCCCTGCTCCGCAGCCAGACACCCCAGGCTCAGGGGGGCCAATGGACTAAATTACAACCACGAATTCATATGTAGCGGATTTCACATGGAATTGGCTGGAGCCAGGCGGGAAGAGACGAGAGACGCAGCAAGCGGTGTGCTGGTAACAGATAACCTGGGCTTGCCGGCCCGGCTGCTGCCGCCTGCCCTCGGCGGAGGAGATGAGTGTGTTATCTTCCAGCTGCACACGCCTAGCTTACAGTGATCCAAGGGGAGATTTAGGCACACGCATGCAAACACAAAATACTTCCCATCTTTTCAAAATTTTAAATCAAATGCATTTATCTGCTCCCAGGAAGAGAAATAAAATGGGAAGAATTCACTGCTGCTACACATTTCCCTCTCAAAGATGTCCCACCCATGGTCAGGGTGCTGCATGGGGCTGTTCTCAGATGCCTTTTCTTCAGCAGGGATGGCAAATGCATCTTCCCAGGGCTTTTTCCCAAAAATGCAAGGTGGAAAAAAGAGAGAGGGGATTTTCCTTGGATGTGAGAGCCCTTTGAATCTATCCTGGGTGCAGATATATCCCTGTATCTCTCTCAGTTTTTCATCTTTTTCACGCAACTGATAGTACAATACTGGCTCCTCAGGGCATCATGCACCACCACAAAACTCATAGCCTCTTCTCTCACCTCCAGCACAGATACACTGCCCTCCAGAGCCTGGCACACCTCACACCCCCACTGACCCGTGCCACATAGATCTATCATAGAGCACTAAAACCTTTATTTCTTCCCCTCTGTCCCTCACACACGCATACCACCCTCAACCTGACTTAAACACCCAGCTTCAAAAGGCACAAAAGCATAGGACGTGTTGCTTGAATGCAGAGCCCTTGCTCCACACTCCTCCCTTTACCAAAGCCTCACCTAAAAAAGCAGGAGATATCCCAGCTCTTCACCTCTCACTTCCTGCTCTCGTTACATCGTGGACTGCAAGTATATGGCTTCTAATAATGTATATAACATCTGCTTTAAACTAAAAAAGGCAGCAAGAAGCATCACGCATTGCTGGCTTTTAGACAGAACTTATCTGCAAATAAAACAGACAATGTGCCTGTGTGCTCATTTGGGGTCTTTTGTTTCATGGCTGATTATTTAATTTCAAGTGCCCTGAGTGTCTTAGGCATTTACCACAAATGAATGAAGATGCAGCTCCTGTGTGTCAGGAATACAGAAGCTCAATTCAACAGGATACAATGAGTGAAGGTCATGAACAAGCAGGAGGATAAGCAGAGGCACGAGTGGGTGGTTAAAGGCAGATCATTATTACTTAGCAAGGCCTGGACATAAAATAATGGTTTCTGTTCAGTTTGTTTTGGAGGGGCTTTATTAGCCCTTTCTCTTCTCATAGGCAAAAGAGGGAGGAAGAGTTCAGCCGGTTGATGTGACTGAGGCTTAGCGAGTACCTTCCTGAACAAGCTTGGGAACAGCATAGCAGGCAGTAAAGAGAGGACCCATGGAAGATGAAAAGGTTAAGGAGAACATCCAGGCTGTCACACAGTAGCCTGAGGCACCCAAGGTCCAAGCTCTGTTGCCCTTGACTCTCTACCTACCATGCAGGGACAGAGAGAGGACAAGTCAGAGTGCAGAGAGGCTAAACCCAGACCCTAGCATTCACTGCAAAATGGGGTGCTGCACAGAGTGGGGAGACTGGGTGCAGGTTACAGGACTTGCAAACTGAGGGCAAGGGGTCGGAGCTGGAGTTGCTGAATTTGATTTGATCTAGCTGTCAAAATCTGTATGTGACAATGGAAATCCTTCCACCCCTTCTGTAGGTGCTGGGGGAGTCCTCCGTCAGTCCTGAGGCTCAGTCTGAATTTCCTTTATCATTTGATCTTGCACCAGGCTCCTGCTGAGTCAGCCGTGTCCAGCTCCTTCTGCTATGGAGTGGCACAGCCCACGCTTTTTGAATAACCCATGGTCTGCAACCACAGGCGCTTATTAAGCAAACAGGTCTCCTACGTATCTGCTTTTACTTTTTTCTGAATCTCTGTGGTTATTTTGCTGTGAATGTTACAGCTTTCAGGAGTACATTTTGGTCCTTATCAGATAAAAAAAGAAAAAAAAAATAATTCCAAAACATTTTTGTCTAAATTTGCCTGCCAGTCACAATTTTCAGCTCAAAAAGCTCTCTGGCACAGCACTAGAAAAGCTATAAGCTGCAGAGCTGCATTATTCAGTTTCCTCCATCTCTAGATGTATTATTTAACTTCTTGGCAATAATGTCAGGGACGTAATCCAATAGAAATGCAGAGAAACAAAGGAACCCAAAATTTCAGAGCAGCTCAAATTGGTTTTCAGTTCTTACTTTATAGA
The DNA here is from genome assembly GCA_008921705.1 of Burhinus oedicnemus. Lineage (NCBI taxonomy): Eukaryota > Metazoa > Chordata > Aves > Charadriiformes > Burhinidae > Burhinus > Burhinus oedicnemus. Next base: position 514,663 of record VFFE01007490.1, read on the forward strand.
AACTGAAAACAAAAGAAAAAAGAAAAGAAAATAGAAAAGGAGGCATAACATTATCAGTGTAGAGGTGACACAGCAGGCACACACTTAGGGTGGCAAATCTAGAACCCCCACCCTTTGGCTTCTAGTAGGAAATCTTTAGCTACTGGAGCCAAAGGAAAACTCCCCTGGCTGCTGCTTGTCCCCTCCATGATCCAACAACACTCACCCACCTCACCTCCTTGTCAGGTTAAAAGCTACATTTCTGAAAGAAGAATTTATTGAGTGACCAATCTCATTTACATGCCCCACTATTCAGCTTCCCCAGGGCAGGATAAATTTCTTTCTCACAGGTGTCCACAAGGCTGACTTACCCAGAATGCATGTCCCCATGGGTGAGATATCATGAACATAAACCACCCATTCCCAGCACGCTCCCTGGTTGTGTTTGCCACCTGAATCCCACTTGTACTTAGCCTCAGTTCTCTCTAATACTCATTTGTTCTTGCTGCAAGATCATCAGGGTAGGAACCTTGCTCTATTTTATAGCAGTAAAATGCCCACAAGGAATAACAAGAAGAAAGAGAATCAATGTTTATAGTTTACAAGTTGCCTTGAAATTCTGAGATTAAAGGTCCTTTTTGCTATTTTCTAAAGTACGCTCTTAAACAAATACCTGCTGTTCTCAGATACCAGAATACCTCCCTTTTCCTCCATTATTATTATTATTATTATTACTCTAAAAATGTTAAATGGCCCTTCGTTTTCTTCAAGCATCAAAAGAGCTTATGACAAATACCAATTTGTTCCTGACGCTGAGGCACAGAGAAACCAAGTACACACAAGTCCATGGCTGAGAAACAAAAATAGATGCCCCTGATCCCATCCGCACTGCCTTCACTTCGAGATGCGCTTTATCACTGCACAAGGAGCACTCATTAAAGGTGGGGTGGCAAAGACTTTGAAAGTGCAAAGAACGACCCTGATTGGAGAAGGGGTGAGAGGATTTGCTGCAAGGGTGAAGCATTGCAGAGCAGATGATGCCACCAAGCAAAGATTTCTCTGACAGGGAGTGTGTCTGCATTCTCCTAGTCATGCCAGAGGGGAGGGGGGACATCTCCCCGGTTGATGCTCAATAGCTCAGAGGTTATATATTTATAACACTTTTTATATTCTCAGACCATTAAGATCATAAAATATGCTCTGTAGTGCACGGCATTACAGTTACAGGTCTCGGAGTTTAGAGGGAGGGGTTTAGGAATAAAAAAACCCTCCCCACACACTGAGCAAGTCCAAAGCAACCTGGCTACTCAACAATAAAAGCTCTTAAAAATGCAGTGCTGTCGTTTGATATAGGAAGGTTCAAAGAGACAGCAGTAGACCAAATATAACTTTAATGCAACAGTCTCCAGCCACCAGCTTTTTGTGAAACTTTTAATGACTATAGGGCTACGGAGCACTGCCTGGCAAAGCCCCTATCCCAGCGCAACCAGTGAGTCTCCCGCAGATGTTTGCCAGTTCAGAGCTTCTCACATATTTGGTCCCTGAGCTACGCGCTAGTGTGGCATAGAGATTACTGCAAAGGACAAATCATATTATAAAACCCGAACTGTCAAGGACCCTCCTGGGTGTTATTTTTGGATGCCAAAATGCAATCTGGATTCATGGGGCTTTACCGTTTGAACACACAGGCAGAGCATTTCGAAACACCTCTCTCCCACCGGTGCTGGTGGGATGGTGGAGGAGAATTTATTTGGAAACCGAGAAAAAATTCTTAGCAAAATCTTAGAGAGCTGAGAAACCTGCTCAGCAGGATCCTAAAGCATTAGTAGTCTGGTCTAATAGATTACTCTCCAGACACTGGATCAGTCCAGCTCAAGCCCTGTGAACAGAACACAGAAACAGAACTCAAGACCTAACATCCAGACACAAATCTAGCCAGAGCTTTCCAGAGCATCTAAGGAGGTCGGAGCCTGCACTCTGGTTCAGGCCTTCTGCCTGTAAGATGCCAGAGGAAAATGGAAGTGATCAGGTTGCTCATCAGCTCACAGCGTGAAGGCGCAGAGCCAGTCTGGGGAGCTGCTGCCCACCAGTACATGCATCTATGCAATGTGCTGCTCCATGATGCAGGAGCTTGACCGTAGGTGCCAAAGACCAGGAAGTCACAAAACTGCATGGTGTGAAATGGTACAGAACCGCAGCGCTCCTTTCTCCCTGGCAGTACAGCAAGCACCCACAAATATTAATTAGTTCCTGTGGCTAAAGGGGAGAGGTGGTGGCTGAAGCAAAGCTGTCACCTGGCAATGCCCAGCAGGGTATGGAACCAGGCTTGACACCTGGTAGGGGCACATGCTGTGTCAGGGATGCGGGGTACCAGCCTCCTAAAACTCAGGGAGGACTGCAGCAGGGAGCAGTAGCCTTGGTATGGGGGGCTGCCTTGGCCCCGAACATAGAATCATAGAATCGTTTTGGTTGGAAGAGACGTTTAAGATCATCACGTCCAACTGTTAACCTAGCACTGCCAAAACCACACTAAACCTCAGCACCACATCTACATGTCTTTTAAATACATGGATGACTCCACCACTTCCCTGGGCAGCCTGTTCCAATGCTTGATAACCCTTTCAATGAAGAAATTTTTCCTAATATCCAATTTAAACCTCTGGCACAACTTGAGGCCGTTTCCTCTTGTCCTATTGCCTGTTACTTGGAACAAGTAGCAGTAAGAGAAATCTCCCTGAAGGGCAGGGTGGCAGAGAAAGCCACAGGTGGATAAAGTACCTAACGAGCCCCAGCACACCTGCCTCTCCCTCTGGGAACTCACACAAGCCCCTGAACAGGGAGAGGGGGACCACCGCAGTGCCGGATCCTGGGGCACAGCTCCCAGCCCCGCGGCTCCCTGCCCAGCAGGCAGTGCCGGCTCCTGCTGTCGGCCCCGGGGAGGCAAGAGGGCGCCGCTCCCAGCCCTTGCTCCGGCAACGCAAATGCCAGGGGAAGCGATGCCGCGCATCCCCATTTGTCACCGGGACCGGCATTAACAGAATGTTTAAAAGTCATGATGTCATTGCTATTAATCAGGGCCCTGCTGGGCCATGCTCCGGCGCTGCATATTAATCACGAGCGGCCCTGGGACTCGCTTATCTGGAGAGGCTAAGTTTAGATCCATAAAACATGATTTATTTTTAAAAGTAGCATTATTAAAGATGAGCTACAGCTTCGTTTGCACTCCCGCTGGAGTCTCCTTTAGGAAAAGGTTGGTATTTTGGAGTTGGTACAGAAACCATCCTTATTATTTTGAGCTTGAGAAAGCTGTCAGGTGTGATACTGGCCTTTGAATGTCTTGGATCTCACCCCTACAAAGCAGAATCATCCCAATGCCCCAGCAGAGTCACGGCTTGGGGAAAGAATTCCCCACTTTCAATTACAGATGGGACAGGGCTAACACCTCAGCAAGGAGAGCAGCTGATGCTGAAAGGCTGGTTAGACGCAGACCTGAGTACCATCACGATGGTAACAAATGGCAGTGTCCCACCCCATGTGCCTGGATATGGCCTTTACCAACAGGTGAGCCCTTTAAGAACCAGCCCATAACTGATTTTCTGTGCTCTGCAAAGTGCTCCTGTTGGATCAACAGCATGATCGATCCACACAAATGAATTCGTAAAAGCCTACCTACACTCAAATTTATATGTTTAACTACAGTGACTTTAACAATCACTTTAGCTCTGGTCCAATCCACACACAGGAACCGCACCAGTTTAATAGAATCATTTTCTACATCAGTCTGCTAAATTTGATTTGACTGCTTGTGCATCTGCTTGCACTTTGGATTAAACAGGTTCTGGTGCCAGATGAGTGTGCACAGGCAACATCTGTGTGGGGTCCCGCAACCCAAACCAGGAGACTCCACCAACCTGTTCCAGCAGTTCCATTATCTCTGTTCCTAAGCCAACCCAGTTAAAATCAGTGCAAATCCCATGTGCGGGACCAACTCAAGAGATGTGGCAGACAGAGAGAGGAAAAGAGCCAGAGGAAAGCCTCACCAGCACAGGACATTCATTCCATCAGCGAAGGAAGACTTGCTCCTTTATTGCCCACAACAACCATCAGCAACGATCGTGGTCTCCTCTCACAGGAACCACTGGGTGATGCTGGGTCCCCACGTGGCTGTAGGAATTGTACTGGAACCTGTGACATTGCCATGCCACCGGGTCCCATTGGATTAGCTGCCATTGAGGGAGAAGGGGCAAGACCAGCCCTACTGCTCTCTGGTGACAACCGCCTCAACCCTGATGCCCCACATGCACTGTCCTTCTGCTCTCACCACCATAGGGGTGAGTGCTGAGTCATTTGACAGCTTCACTGTTCCCAAGCTAGCGTCTCTTCTTCTTGGCCTGCCTTCCCAGCCACACCAGCACCTCAGGCAGGGCTGCGCAGCGAAGCTCATCCAAATGAGCATGGGGCCTCTTACTCATACACAGAGAGAGAGATGCAACGCTGCGATCAGTCATGTTGACAAGCCTTGGGATCCCATCTGACAGCAGCAAGGGGACTCAGCAGACCAGGATATTTATCAAAGTGCCTTCATATGAAACTGGCTGGCTGTTCACTGTCATCTCAAAGGAGCCAAAGTTTGGCATGCCAGTCTATAGTCAGTGGAGAAACAACCCCTTATGGCTAAGCTGCTCATTCAACCCCTACCTCTCCCTTCGGGTCAGGCTTTTGATAAACGTGGTCTCACACATAGCTCTTTTCCATTGCCTGCCTGTGAATTCCCTGAGTCTGGATACTTTGACTGTCCATTTTGCATTTCAGAATGGACCTTCTGAAACTCAAGAGCCAGAGGTGAGCAGGGCTCACGCAATCCTACTGCAGAAGGCTCCTGCAGCCACCTGTGCTGATAGCAGGGCCAGGGGAAGTGGAGGGGGAAGACTCACAGAGCATCCTAAACGACAAGGTTAAGTTGCAGTCGCCTGTTACCTGTACCTATGTAATGAATCAACAAGCTGCAGATAACAAACACAATTACCACACAATTTACTATCACATCCCTTTGGGAGGCAGAACCATAACACTGTCTCTCCACCTCAGAGTTTCCAGAGCTGAGCTCACCTTGGAGAACTTACTCTGACTGAGGCAGCTATGATTTTCTGCAGAGTCTTTACAAGGTTCAAATTAGGGGAATGGAGGTGTTAAATTTAAACAGGTATGTTGGGCTTTTCGGTTTTCGCTTTTTTTCTTTTTGGGTCACTATCTTTTGTGACCCAAAGCAAAGGATGGAGAATGTGGGGAAAAGTCTGCAAGGAGACTAAGTCCAAGCCTCCAAAACTCTGCTTTTCCTTCTAGTGGGAGTAGGCTTGAACGTTGATCCCAGACAGGCTGGCTCTGGCTGAGTAAGATAAACAGAAGCAATGACAGCTCCAAGCTGCTGCTCAGACAAAAGAAACAGGACCAGTGCCTTCCCCACTGGGTTTGATTAGGCAGCTCTCAAATGGGGCAAGCATGGGGCTTTGGCTCAGCTTTGCCAACAGAAACCACAGAATGAACATCACCACTTACCTACCCTTCCACATGTTCATGGCACTGATGCTCTCTATGGGCAAAGCTGTACAGGGGGCTTATCGCAAAAGGCGGCACTCTTTCTGCCATCCATTCCTGCACATCTCCTCTTTCCCATTTAAATGCCCTGTGAACCATGCTATTTAAATCCTTATTTTACTGTAGTTGGCTCATCATGTTCATCTGCTCATTAGGCTGGCAGCACAGGCTCAGCAGCATTTGCACTTCAGCATCAGAATTTCTGCTGTGAGGTATGACTGTCATCCACTTGCCTGGACATGATGTTCCTAAAAATACCCTCATCCTTGTTTTCTTACTCTCTAACAAAATAGGCAGTCTCTCTTCCTGAACCTTGATCACCAAATTCCCTTCTCAGATCCTCACAACCACTCCCTCAGTCTCCTCCTCTCTACATGAATTATTACTGCTAAAACTCTTCCTTGCCAAGCCACTAGCCCACCTCAAAACTTCCACTGAGTTCCTTCTTCCTCTGCTCCCTGAAGATCAGAGGATGGGCATTCACTTACCCCACATGCATACTGGGTCTCCTGTGATGAACAGCTTAGCCACAGCCTGTCACTGACAGTGAGTGGTCACAGCTGGCTGGGGAACCAGATGAGGACATGTATGCTGGGTGCAATGAACCCCCAGCAGTATTCCCTTACTCATGACAAGAGGAAAATCCCACTTCTGACAGAGCCACATATCTTATCCTGTCTGGAGTGGACTCATCCTGCAACCTGGAGGGAGAGAAGCAATCTACAGCTCCTTGTATTCAGGGATCTCAACGTAAGATGTAGGAAACTTGGGGCTGGTTGTGTGCTTATACCAACAGTACAGAGAAGCCACGCCAAGCAATGCAGAACTGCAGCAGCACGGATGTCACCTTCCTGCCCTCCTCACCTCATCCTTCTAGGCTGCACCATGTCTCACACCCACAATGCCTCAAACACCTCTACCACACAGAAAAAGGCAGAGGCGGGTGAGCACAGTGCTCCCCTCAGCATGGGAGAGAGGCTTTTTGGGCTGGGGATGCCTCTCGCAGATGTGCCTTACTGCCAGTGCCCTCCATCTCTTGGACTCTCCAAGCAAACCAGAAAGATCGCGTGTCCTCAGACTGCTATAAGGGGGCACTGGGACTTCATTATCTTGTGGAATTGGTGATGAAAAGCAGTATCTCTGCATATCCCAGGGCTCCAGAGCACAGTACATACCAAAGCCTTGCTAACTGTTTATTATTAAGATCTAAAAAACAGTTGTGTGTCTTTGTAATTCCTGTTCTCGATTGATGAGAAGAGGGCCTCAAGGGAAGGGAAAACATTTTCCAGGGAAGAAGCTTTTAACATCAGAAGGCAGGAAACCAAACAGCACTCTTTGTGCCTCTGCCTTACATGCCAGGCGCAGCGCTCGCCCTATGCAAGCACGGTGGAAGAAGCAAGCTGCTGAGCTGTCCCCAGGTAGGTAGGGAGTGCTGGGCAGCTGCTTGCCCGCCGCAGGGCATGCAGCAGCAGTACTGAGTGGAGAAGAGGAGCTCTTCCAACCTTCCTAGCCCGCTGCAGGAAGCCCAGATCTCCCCCTGCTCAAATCACAGGGGAAAGAATCATGGAAACAAGCGCCATACCAGAATTTGAGCAACCCAGTTACAGCTTAATCTCCCTTAGGAGTAAGGAGAGGTCTCTTGAAGTTCTCAGCAGTGCCTGGTCACACAGTCTGGGCTGGCAGGTGAGAACATCCAGTTCTCAAGTATTTGCATTTTTGTGCTCTGTGTCCTTCCAGGGGAAAGGATGTTCCTGTTCCTCCAGATACATAACCCATAAGATGAGAGCAGACAGGCTCTTTCCTGAATGCTTTGGGCACTGTTTTTTATCACCTGGCATCCTGAACTATAGTTTCTAAATCTGACCAAAGCAGCTACCAAACAATCTCTTTCTGACTTGGTAATAACTTAAATACTCAATACAAGCATAGATGGCTACAGCTAACGTAAGTGAACTGAAAATCTTGTTTGTGGGAATGCATCAAGAAGAACCTTCAACTTCTAGTGGCTCCAAAGCCAGCTTCTTTCTTTGTTCTCTCTAATGACATTTATCTTTTCTCAAAATCAAAAAGGTTAGGCGAGGAGCGTCAGTGCTGTACCCAGAAGGTACAGTCACTGTACAAGTTGGAATATCTGACCACGTCACCACGCTTAGTCACTCTCCTGCTGGCATCCGCTGTGGATCCAACTCTTTTCTCAGCTCCACCGCAGCACATCTGCACATCTTGCAGAGTAGGCACTGAGCAACACAGAAGTGCCAGCAAAGTGCTGCAATGGGTGAAGGGATCTGGATGTATAATGTATTGCACTGTGTTTTGATGGATTCTCTTCCTCAAATGGATTTAATAGGTTCTCCAGCTCAGCTCCAGAACCTGGATTCACAGACTCTAGCATTGTATGTGCTGTCCAGTGTCATCACACAGGGTGCCCTTGAGTTGTAATTAAGATTTAACCACAATGAAGTGAACTCCTTCCAAGAGCCAGGTCCCTATCTGGGTGAAAATACTCTTCCGTTCTATGAGAGTATCAAATGTTTTGAAATGTCGGGCTGAATGATGGCAAACGTGTATATCTGCAATTGCTTCCTCGCTGGGAGACAAACCAGGAAAACATGGCTGCAACAAATCCAACAGAAGGATAAGGTCAGAGGGGACCATGACAGCTGGAAGGATTCTTTCCCAATCCTCACCTCACCCCACAAGGGAAAGACGTAAAATCTCTTCTCTGAATATTTTCCTTTGGTTCCTGGTTGCATCTCTTTAGAAGGCAGATCTAATGAAAACACAGGAGAGTCTGTTCTTTGTGGCCATGAGGTTAATAAGAGTGGAACACAGGAGCAGCAGGAGCTGCAGGAAGAATAATTCCTTTTAAAGCTGGAGATAGGAAGCCTATAGGTGGTAAGTGTGACATTTCCGCACGGAGGAGTCCAGCTTAATTACCTACAATTCAAAGGTAGGAAGTTATACATTAAGGCAGGCAAAAAGAAAGTGGTAGGAGAGGTCGGACTTTGGCCCCTCGTGAAGATTTAACATCATTAACTCTCCGGCTTCCAAGAATGTTACTGTATTTTCGCTGGCCAAATACCAATACAGCTAATTGCATTTGTGTTACCTGCAGTTCAATGAGAAATTGTCTCTTTCTCATTGCCTGCACTGTTGTATAGTCCAGGAACACACAGCAATACCAAGCAGAGTGGCTCTACTCCATTTGTAGGTAAAACAATTCCTGTGTGCACTAAGCTTGGCTCAGCAAGACACACAGACAATACCACGGGGCTGGAGCTGCTGTTATTCAGATGGCAGTCAGTTCTGGCATGCTGACAGGGACAGCATCCACAGGTGCTAAGTGCCTGAAAGTTATTTGGCAGAGCCTGCATGACTGGGTAGTGCTGGTAATCATAGTATCTGGCCAACTGAGTATCTGAGTCACCTATTCACCTACTCAGTATTTGTGTATGCTACAGACAGACATATGGTTTACAGCAAACTAGGGAACAGACACTGCCGCACACTCATTTCTTCGTCTTTCCCAGGATTCGTTGATGCATTCCCAGTTGAGACGGACACAGGCCAAACTTCCTTTCCAACATACCACTAAAAAGGCTATATTCTGACAGCTGCTGTTATTGCCTTAATCTCTTCCCTGTTGCTCATGCCTGATAAAATGAGGAACTGGTGGCCACCTCTGAGTTACCAGGCTCCCAAAGTCAGACGTACTGAAAGGACCAAGATCTTGGTTTCCAGGTACATGAAAACTGTGCTATGAAGTCAGTGTATGAGCCTCCCGTCACCCCTGTCCTCTTCTCTGACTGCTATTCACACCTCTTCAGTTGCACCAATACAAGTAACCGTGAGGCCAAACAAAATAAAATAGCTACAGTTAAAACAAAATAGCATCACAGTCAAGCTGACTGATAGGAGTCAGCACTGTAGCTCACACAGCAGAAAGCAGAGTACCATGAGGAGAGCTCCTTCCCTTGGGTCTGCTCCCAGCCAGGCAAGAGTGGGGAACCACTGCCCAACCTGAGCTTAGTCCATGAAGTAGGTTTTTTCCATTACAGACAGCAAGAAAGAAGGCAAAGGGAGAGAATCAACATCCGCATGTGGATGTCAGAGAAAGCAAAACATTACATGGAGTCATCTAACACTTTCTTTGCGTGCACCACTTGGCTGAATTCCCTCTGAGACAGGTCACCTGATGAGCAGGGGATGGCCAACAGGCCCGCTCCTCCTGTGCTGCTGCTGCTGGATACGAGGAACCTGCAGGAAGAGACACGGTGTACCCTCTGTGTTCACCAGCTACAGCTCCTCAGCTGCACCAGGATAAATGGTCACCACCTGCAAGCTGCCAAGAGTCAAATCTGATCAAATCAGTTTCTTTTGCCCCGCAACGCTGCAGTAAAGGCTGTCGTTGCTTGCATTTACTCTGAGCATTTACCCCAACACAACCTCCCAGCTGCTGCGAGCGGGGCTGGGGGATCACCCTGGCACTCCCCGCCCATGCCACTGTATTTTCTGGCTGGTAAAAACACCTGTGACCAATGTGACCAGGCGATCACACGGACAGAGCAGCACCAGTGCTGAAACACCAGCCTGAGATGCTAAGGACTGGGGTTCTCACGTAGAGATGACTCACGTAGTGTTTGGGAGCACTCAGGAGACACCCTTCCCCTTAGAGCTGAAGCAAGAAGCTACATCCACAGCATCATCAGGGGGAAGGTCCAGAAAGGCTCCAACTTTTTTTGCCTTTAAATACACCCCACTGATCTCAGCCAAGAAAGCTCTCCTTCCCCTTTCTCTTTGCCCCCAACAAGAGGATTTAGGGAAAATTCAAAGGCGAAATTTTCAGAAGTTGACATCTCTGAGGTAACTAAGCACAGAGACCTCTGATTTCTGAAGACCCTTCCTCTACCTCGTTCTGCATGCATTGGTCACGGGTGATTAAAGCTGCAGATAGTGGATCTGGAAGGGCAAAAAACATAAACAGGGTTTCCGCTGCAGTTTTATTATGGAGGGACTGGAGTCTCGTCATAGCTGAGGTTGTAATCAGTTTCCACTCTCAGCTCTGTCTTAAATAACTGTTCATATGCATTCCTCTAACTTCAGCTCATAATTGCAGGGTTTGGTATCAAAGCTAAAAAGATTGTTTTTCCCCCTTTCCTCCTCCTCACTGCAATTTGAAGAATTTGGACCTGTAATTCAAAGAGTTAGGCAATGCCAGACTGAACCTTTGCCAGACTAAATGTTTCCTTAGCTTCTTTCACTTGGGAAAACAAAGCAAAACAAGCCCCCACCAAGAAGGAGGGTTTTTTTAATCTCCCTAAATGACTCAAAATTCAAATCTCTTTGAAAACATATGCCTAGGCAGCAGTTGCAGAAAATAAGGTGCAAGTCAGAAAGTCATAAACAACTAATGCATTTAGCTGTAATAAACTGAGTGTATATATAGTTGGTATTCTGGTAGCCAATGCTAGCTGGAAAACCTCCCAAATCACACGATCAAGGAGTTTTTCTGGTTTTAGACAAAAAGAAAATCTCCTAAAAAACAGACTCTTTTCCACTGAAGACATGGAAAATTATCAAAACACTTTCCACTTGCTCTGGAAGTAGCAAATTGCTGCATACAGAAAACACAACATTCTTCCTGTGCTGTACAGAAGCAGATTAGACTTTCCATTACTTTGGCTCTGTTTTTTATTTCTAGAGGTTAAAGTTTTGGCCCCAATTATATGTGGAACCTAGTATTTCTGCTATTTGCATAAACCTCATGTTTGCACTGGATTCAAGGAAAAAAATACCATACAGCCATTTAGTTTGCTCCTACAAATCACCCCCCCCAAAGAAAAAATAATCCATCTCTGCAAGTTGTAAATCTTCCATTTTCTCATATTGATTGCTGTTTTCAAATTTCTGCACGTGGCCAATTAACAAATCTTTTTAAAAAATCATTAGAAAGACAGAGATCAAGTGCATTTGCTGTAGCAGAGAACATCATGTGGCAAAGAGCTGTGTATCTCCCGTCTGTCCCTGACAGGCACTCTGTAAGCCTCGCAGACGCTTCTTTTTTTGGCAGTTTGTTCCCATACACAGGGAAGGTTCCTATGAGAAACAGGGAACTGCTTGGGCTGCCCAAGCTGCAAGCTTGCAGGGCAGGGCAAGGGAGCAGCACAGTCAACGGGCAGAAATCCAAAGCTACCCAGCGTGGAAAGACGACGGGGGCAAACAGGGTCCTTAAGTTGCTCATGAATTAGCTTGTGCAGAGCACCAGCAGAAATATGGGCCCCACATAAAGAAATTAAACCTTGCACAGGCTTCATTAATTTGAATTTAACGATTGCTGTGACTTGCATCTGTAAATAGTTATGCACATGTGTAGCTTGAGTCACACACAGTTCTGATAACAGTAAGAATTCACAAACTTTATACAATTTATGTATGTATAAGGGTACAGAAACCTCTGGCTGCGGCACTTAAACCTCCCTTCTAGGCATCTAATAGCCAATACATAAATAAGGGAAAAGGAAAGCAAATATAATGTTGTATGTGGTCTGGCAAAGTAAGAGCTGATTTACTAAACACCCTGCTGCCTGTTCCAAAGGATATCCTTAATTCTGCCTGCCTGGTGGGCAACAACTACCCATTTCCGAAAGACTCACTTCCAGCAACCACAACCAGACATTCAAAAAATCATTGTCCACAGGAAAACAAATCCATAGAAGGCATGAAGTTTTGACATCCTCTGGACAATTTAATCTGGCACGTAAGTAATGTACTGGTCTGGTTTGATGAAATGGACACTCTGACCCTTTCTTTACACTTGAAGTTTGATTGATTGTTTGTACCTGAACAATTATGCCTTAGCAAACAGTCAAAAAGAAAAACAAACCTTTCACAGCTGTTACTTCCCTGTTTACTCAAAGGAACTTACATCTTGCTTTGTAAAATGCTTTACGTTCCCACCCTCATTTCCATACTCTGCTGTAGGTAAAAACCTATTTCCTTTGAGTTCCTTAATTGAAATACATCTAATTCCACAGGCGCTTTCCAAGATTTGTTTACAGCAGAACTAGCCACTTAAAAAGCAACAATGTTTTTTAAAGGAACAGATCCCCTTATTCATACTGCAAACAACTCCTCGGATTATTGTCAGGAGGAATATTCTCAAATACGTCTCGTCTTTTACCCTCTCCCTGTTAGCTTTTTGCACTCCTCTCAGCTTGGACAATGAAAATCAATGCAACCACTTTCCTTTTTCTCTCCAGCGAATTTGAGTATCAGGTGACAGGGGAGCAGTTTTTGTTTTAAGACAAACCTTTGCACTGGAACTTTTACAGAAATGAACTACTTAATGGGAATTATTTGCTTTTGGCTTGTGTGGGGAAAAAAGCCCCAACCACCACGGTTTTTTTTTTTTTTTTCCTTTTCCTTTTTAAACAAAGCAAAAATTTGTCAGCCAAATAGGAATTGACAGCATTCCTTTAAAAAGCAAAATAAAGCTCGCCCCAGCTGGGCACTCACCAGGCTGCTATATTTGTGTCTCACGTGCTGGGCCCATGTGCAATTCAGCCTCCCTTGATCTGAACAGGCTTGCTGCACCGTGCCTTCCCTAGTCCCCCTGGCACACTTAAGCTTTTTCTCTGCCTCCCGCTCCCTGTCACCCCTGCGCCCCGGTGGAGTACAGCTGATCCAAGCCCCCAGGAGCAGCTCAGACTCCAGCGCTGGCTCCAGCCCCAAATTCTGACAAAGCTCAAGCCCATCCTTCCCCCAGACCTCCAGAACTGCAAGTGAAGGCTGGAAATTGCCACTTACCCTTCCAGAAAGACATCCTAGAGAAAACTTACAGGCTCTACTGAGGTTTTGCCAATCAATCACTCTTTATTTTGGCTGGCATGAGAAACCGAAAAATCTATAAGAATATCAAAAAGCATTTTCAATTGTATTCTGACTCTGTTTCCTCATCACTTGGAGACATTTTTGGGATGAGCCTGCTAGGTAGCCAAGAGTCCCAGCTCATAAACAGGAAAGACAACTGGTTTTTTCATTCGAGCAGCTAAATTTCCTCCCCCTCCCTGGTTTCACCATTGAAACGGACCCCTCTGCTATTAAAACACTCATTTTTGCTCCTCCCTGTGACCAGGCTTCTTCTGATTCTTAATTCTGCCTGAAGGTTCTGGCTCACGAGTAAAGATGACAGCCATCGTGTTGACTTAAAATGTCCTGCCTCTGTCCTAATGCAGAGAGGCTTGAGATGCTCTCAAGAAGCTCCTACAGCTCTGCACTTTGCAGCCTGGAATTTTAAGATGAATAGTCACAATTTTCAATGATGTGCCTTAAAACACCAGTCCACAAACTGCAATTGTTCCGGATCTGCTTCTTGAGAAGCTCAACTGTACAGGGATGGGACAAGCATGATCTGCAATCATCTGAGCCTTTTAGGATGTGTAGCATGACTTGGTATTAATTCCTGACATCTTTGTTCTTCTGCTCGAGGATATTTCTCTTTCCCTCTTCCTTCTCGGAAGAAACTATTCATCAGCTGTGTGCGTGGCTGTCCATCTGCCCCCTTCTTGCCCCCAGTCTCGAGTTGTTCCCATTTGAAGGAGACATAGCAAGACTTAATGAGCTTTCCTCATTACACCAGTGCATTCTTAACATCTTCTGAACACTGGCCACAATTCACGACTGGTTCTCCAAAACACCACAGAGCATTTCCATTTGCTTTTTTACTACAGAAAACTTGTTTTAACGAAATCCAAAATAAGCAATCACCTACAAGCTAAGGGCGTGTTTCTGAAATGGCAAATTAAACAATGGGTCTCCTTGGTTTGTCTATATCAACACAGAGCTTTTAATTCTTATCAGCATCACACAAGAAAGTCATCACCATTAAACTGTTCCTACTAAAAGCACTGTCCTGAACAAAGGATGATGCAATTCAAAGGGAGGAGAGAGAACTGGTGGTGGAGTTTGTTTTCTCTCTTGCTCTTGGGGCTCAGTTCAGCTTCTCCTGAAGAGGGTTTTTGTGTGCTGCTTGTATTACCATTTATATGCGGGTCATCTGAGGGGGGGTGGAGTAGAGGGAATTTCTACTCATAAATCCTCTTTGACAATTGCTTTGTAGTTTCAATATTTGCAAACTGCTAAACAAATTAAGAATAGAAACAGAAAAAAGAATTAGGTCTTCAGCAGTCATCTGACATCCTATTTTAAGCCTGTTTCTGATGACATGCCCTCTGACATTTTTTTATAATGTCAGTGACTTTTAAAATTAGAGTTCAATCAACTAATTTTCAGTGCTCTTGTGCATTAGATTTCAACAAGATGAGTCTACTAAAGTAGCTTTAATCTCTCTTTTGTTTTGGTTCTTTTTGTTTGTTTGGTTGGGTTTTTTGGGGTTTTTTGTTCTTGTACTATAAAGTGGCAAAGTGAATGAAAGGACATTTTGCCATCTGAAAAACTTCACCTTTAGGTAGCTATAGCCAGGAACCCAGTGCATCCTGTTCATTTCATATTAGGTAAAAACCTCTTACTCAAGGCTTCACATGGTCTGTCTTTTGGGTAGGGTTTTATTCCTTTGTTTATCTATCTCGTAAGGCAAACATCTGTTCAAAATCAGGTAAACTCCAGTTGAAACTTTAACTACAGAATAGCTACAGTCAATTCAGAATAACTTTAGTCAGAAGAATTCATTCACCAGAGCCCTTGCACAAATTATTCACCATATGCAGAAAACTACAAGCAACAATTTATTTTACAGAAGTAAACGCACATTAAAATTTGCATTGTAACACAACTAACTTTAAGATTGGAATGTAAAAAGAGTTTCCATATAAAACAGCACAGAAACAAAAATAGGCACTGGTTTAATTTTTGTGTATTTGCAATTTACTCCTTTTGCACAGTTGTGGCAATGGAACCGGATATTCAAAAAGAAATCAAAAGAAAAATGTAAAAGGGAAGACACTTGAGAAGCCACTTCTGTTGAGAAGAGATCTTAACGTGGACTTGCCTCAACTACAGGAGTGACTGGATTTGACACGAGAAGATAACACAATCAGGTTGTTACTGGTACTGATACGTAAATCAAAGCAGAGCTGCAAGAAGAGGGCTGTTCAACTTCAATGAGCATTAAATGAGAAAAAACAAATGCAAAGCATCCATGAAGTTCATGCAATGTGAGGCAAGCCCAAAGGAATTCAAAAGCCCAAGTAAACAAAACTGCTAACCAGTGACCCAGTGGGAGAAGGGCAGTTACGCAGCAGCTCAGGTCCTCTGCCTTTGCATCTCAGCCAGTGCTTACAAGTGTTGCTGTTGTACCTACACGGACTGGGGGAGAGACAAGGAGGAGAAGGAAGAAGTGAAAGGGAAACACCATTATGTCAGCAAAAGCTCTGGAGGAGGAAGAGCTGCAGTCCCAAAGACAGAATCGCTTTGGTGATACAAGTTCGTTTAATAGCTGGAACCAAGGTAAACTGGGATTATGAAAGCAGAAGGCTACTTTGGTGAGAGTGAACAAGGATTGATAAGAGTTCAAAACCCATGCAAAGAGTAAGAAGTAAAAAAGCAACATAAAAACAAGGAGCTTCAATGAGGCAGACTGCAATGCATGCAGAAAACAGGTAGGTAGGCTCTCGTGGGGAGTGAGGCTAAAGGAGAAAGGAGACAAGGAAAGCTGGCAATTCCCCAGAGAAACAATACTGAGAGACCTGGTGCAAAGTGTCCTATCGCAGCAGGTGGGAAGGCAGGATGGAAGGAAACAGGAAACCAGCCTGACTAATCATGAGCACTTTCTCGAGGTCATGCGACGGGATCACACAGACTGTAGGCCAGGCTACTAAGGGGGGTAAAAGGAAGCAAGGATGCAGTCAAAAAGTAAGAAGAAAGCATCCCCTTCGTTCACTAGCAGTAGGAGGAACAGAGAGAAAAGTGTTAATGGAAAGGGACAGATGACAGTCTAAAGGCTGAATAATTTTTGGAGGCCAGTTCATTAAGAAGGTCAAGTGCAAGCATCTAACACTATGCTATTAATGTCAATGGCATGAAAGCTCAGGCTATGAAAGCCTAGAAAAAACCCAGAGGAACCAGTTTTCAAGCTGGCTGGTCCTGATGAACTTCTTCCTTTGAATACTTAAGAGAACTGGCTGAAGCAATTTCAGTTCATGGAGAACATGAATTACAGAGAACAGAAAAGATTTTAGAAGTCTGGAAAGGGGAAACATGGTGTCTAGGTTTAAGAAATTATGCTAGGGAATTACAGACCACTCAGTTTAACTTCCATCCCAAGAAAAAATATTGAAACAAATAATCGAACTATATGTAAGAAGCTAAAAGGATAAGTACGAAGAGATGAGTAACAGACCCTGTTGAATTGTCAGAAAGAAATTGTGTCAAGCCAATTTAATTTCTTTGTGTGACAGTAATGGGCCTTGGGCAAAGGTGACAAGCAATAGATGCCATATATCTTGACTTTTAGTAGGATTTGTGACACCGGTGCCTGTGATATTCTCTTCAGCAATCTCAGAATACATGGACTAGTAACTACTCAAGGGTAGGCGTAAAACCAGTGGCACAGCCGTACTCAGAGGGCAGCTCTCAGTGGTTTCCGTCAAAAAGGGAAGCCACACCGAGTGAGATGATCCCCCAGGGGTCTCTCCCAGGACAAATATGCTGAACATTGTCCTCAACCTGAACGACGGTGTGGGGTGGAGATCTGGTTTATAAATCATGTAGATGATACCTTGCTAGGAAGACTGCAAGAACGCTGAAAGCTAACATTAGAATTTAAAAGGATCTTTACAACATGGAGAAGCACTCTTAAAAATTGAATTAATTAAACAAAGATCAATTAAAGCCTTTAACATGAATAAATAACTGCATGGACACAAGATAAGGGAACAACTAATTAGTCAGAAGTTCTTCAGAAAGAAAATAATCTGAGGTGGGCAGAATATAGTGATTTGCCATCTGGACTTAGATCAGCAGCATTATAACATTGTGAAAAAGGAAAATATCACATAGACATAGGAATATGGACACATGCTATGATCTTTCCACTCTACCAAGCATTGGGTGGCTGCAGCTGGAATACTGTGTCCTGTTTTGGCCATGACACTTTGAGAAAGATGTAGACCCAAGAAGAGAAAGCCTAGAGGAGGGCAAACAACAACAGTTACAACTCTAGAAAACATCTCTTTCAGGGGTAAACTGAAAGAATTTGGGCTGATCAGCCATTAGAAGGGAAGACTTGGGGAGGCACGATAAGAATCTTCATGTATAAAAGCTCGTTTACAAAAGGGAAAGGAATAATTTGTTGTTCATGTCCAGTGCTGACAGAGCAAGGAGCAACTGGCTTAAATTTCAGAAAGAAAGATGCATGCTAGCTAGCAAGCAGAATGAAACCTTTATTGGTAGGCATGGTAAAGTACTAGAAAGTCTGCCTGGGAAGGGCATGGAGTTTCCGTTACTGGACAGCTTTCAAAACAAATCGTATGGCAGGAGTGACAGATGTACAGGTGACTCTGCTTCAAGGTAGAGAGATGGGCTTGTGATGTTTTTAGGACCCTTTCAGTTCTATTTTTAAGACTCTCTGAAAATGGTCAGGTAAAAGCACTTTGAATGCTGGCATCAGCCTTGCTTGCCACTAAAAATGATGTTTGAGAGACGCAATCAAAAAAGGAAGAAATGCTTTAGGTGTATTTCCTGAAACGTGTATTTGCTGCCACTGCTCTGCAGGATGAAATTGCCACAACTCTGCTTTCTGAGCTTCGGTGACAGACTGTGTCATAGCAAGGGTTATATTGGCATCAATTGAAAGATATTATTTATCAGAGAAAACTAAAACTTTTATTGTGACTTAAAGCTGTTAACACTTGCTCTTATAAAGCCCCAGGCATCTGGGCAACAAATTCCTAGAGAGACGGCATAAGCTGATTTAGGTAAAACAAGAGACTGTGTAGGATTTAACTTGAATGTAAGATCTCAGATTTCCATTGTGCAAACTGTCTTCGAGTATGTTGGTGGGTTAAGAGACGTGCTGAGATCTTAAGGGAACACTTTTAAGCACAATCTTGAAGTAATTGAATTAAATCACTCCTCCACACACCAAGTTTTCACAGGGAGAGCTAACAATAAACACACAACTATCTATGTAAGGGCCTCATTAAGATCACTTACATTTGGAGTTAGATTTTTTTTTCAGTCATCTCCAAATGCCACTGATTTTCTATAGCAAACCTTTCCAACTTCTTGACAACCAGGACGTCAAACTCTGCTAAGGTAGTTTACTTGGGAGGCTGAATGGTAAAGATACCTTACAGTACCACATACCGGTAGAAAAACTACTTCAGTGGTAGCAGGGATTGTCCCTGGGACCACAACTGAGCCTGGAAGCTACCAAGAGAACAGCTCTGAGTTGTATGACAGAGCCATGGACTCCATTTTTAGTGGCGGGGAACTGAAACAGAGACAAAGGCCCAGAATCACAAAGTATTCGTGGGCTTTTCAGGGCACACCTGCCTTTACGTATCTGGCTCTAAATGACTTTATTGCAGTTAGATGGGAAGGCAGAGCATAGCTGGACCCACTGTCACCTAAGACACCAGATAGGAGACAATTTCAATTAGTTCTGACACAGAAACAGTGGTCTCTCAGCTACTATGTGCCTGCAAACTTCAGAAATGTAGCGAAAAGAAGGACAGAGGCCTCCCCTTCCTGAAAATGAAAGACTATGACTTAATAGACATCAAAGAAGCCCCAAGGGTCGGTGCTGTTACAACTGTCCTAGCCAAATGCAAATCTTTGTCTGGAGCTTTTCCTGACACCGTGGAGTCCAACCACAGAACAAATGGGAAGGCATCACATCCACTGCTCAGGGAACTGTGGGTGGTTTTAGCTCGGTTAAAAGCAATTTTAGGCAATTATTACTGCCAAATTTGAAGGGATTCTGGTTTCCAAAGGAAACCAAACCACTGTCAAGTGATCTGAAAACACGATGAGAGCCATAGGTGAGATCCAGCCTGGATGTGAGGTAGTCCCCTGTTCCTCCCCTCAGCCCACCCTGAAGGGCAAGGAAGGCAAGGCAGGAGGGAAGAGACAGCTCCCCATCCTCCCCACAGCCCCCAGCTCACCGGCCAGGGCTGAGATTTCTGGCTTGTGGTCATGGCTGGCAACTGAGGTGGTGATTCAAAGGCAGGTGTTTTACGCCCGCAGTGAGCAATGCCGGGGCCTCCTCTGTGTAATCCTTCTCTATTTCCAGATGGACCTTTGTAGAAAGGGGAGCATCTGAGCTGCTACGCCCAGCCCCTTCCTACCGGCAAAAACAACTTCAAAAGCTGCTCACATCTACTTGCAAGCCTCCCTGAATACCCAAGGTGCAACTGTTCCCTAACATTTCTCTTTGGCACTCCGGTATGCTTCCAGTATGTCTACATACCAGTGCATTAGGGGCAATTAATCAGGATGGACATAGCTGGCTTCAACGTTTCACAGCCACTAAGAATAGTGATCTTCAGTACCCAAACCATGTGGTTCGTTCATAGTGATATGAAATATCACCATATACTTCATAGTGATCTTCAGTACCTGAACCATGTGGTTGGTGGGAAAGAGCTATGGCACCTGGTCTGTGCAACAGCTAAGCTTCGGAGACTGAAGAATCTGGGACCAGAGCAGAGAACAAACAGGGGGACAGAGACTTAGAGAAACGTGCAGGTGGGAAGGGACCTCCTGAGGTCTCTAGTCCAACCCCCTGCTCAAGGCATGGCCAGCTAGACCAGTATCCTCCCTAACTTCCTTCAGAAAGCCATGATGCTTCTTGGGTTTAATCCTCTGTATCAGTGCATCTCTGCTGTGCTCAGAGTGCTTATTTTTGTGCTTGCTTGTGATTGAGCACTATTCCGCTTGGGTTGCTAGTGGTTTTGCATCAGCACATATGTATTTTGGAATCTGTGAGAGGGAAGGATGGCTGAAATGACACAGAAGAAAGAAGGTCCCATGATTTGCCTGGGATCCCTGAAGCAGCTTAATTTCCTTGCTCTGCCAGAGATTTCCTCTGTAGCCATGGACACCTCACATGGACACCCACCACACAAGAGTGGGATTCATCTAACCTAACATCTTGCCTACGAGACAGACTTCCATCATAAGCTCCCATTATAACCCACAGAGAAAGATCACAGGTCTGGACAACATTTCATCCCATCCTAAACCAGGTATTTCATTTGGGTGGTTTGACCCCTGCTTTTAGCCTCTGAGTTTTGGAGCCTCCCGTGAAAAAGGAGGAGATAACACTTTGTTATTTCACAAGGGTATTAAATGCATCAATACAGTAAATATTTTCAGGCCTGCAAATACTAACCATAATCGAGGGCATGAAAGAACCAGAGATGGAAACCTACTGTGAGAATTTTTTCTCTTTCTTATTCTTATTCTTACTCTAATCACCAGAGCTGGATAAATTGTTTGCAGCAAAAATTTGGCAATGTTTCTTTATGAAATTTTGGCACATAGACATTTTTGATTAATTTGTTCCTTATGCCAACACATTCAAAACAAAATTGATGAGAACGTATTTCAGCCTGTGGACTAAACATAAAACTTTTCCCCATGACTAAAGCAAATTAAAAATTTCAAATGTGAAGTGAAATGTATTTATTTTTGGCAAAGAAAGGGACAAAATGACAGGATCCTCACACACTTCTATTTGAGTAAGTTAAACCTTAACGTCCAACCATAACTCTTTCAAGAATTCATATGCTCTTCAAAAGCCGGCTAGCAAATCATTTGGTATGACAAAGCAAAGCCAAATAATACTGGTAATTCTCCCTGATTGGATGACTTCAAGCTGACAGGACTTTTATAAGCACATACATTTTTTCATTGCTTATTTCTCTGATTCCATAATCATAAACAAAATTCACCCAAGAAATGTTTCTGAAAGAAAAGTAACTGGAACACTGAAAATAAGCCTTGCCAGCATGCAGGGAGAGGGAAAGTCATGAGATCTGCCACCAGAGCAAGAAGACGTTTAAAATCCTGCTAGTGCAGCCGAAGGTAGACATAGCTGCAGAAGGTACTCCATGGGGATGGGAGAGCCAGGGATAACCAGCTGGGTAGCAATGGTGGCCTGTCAGGTTTGTGACTGAGATTAGAGGCAGCAGGATAAACCCTGTACAAAGAAACACCTCCCTGCCTGCTGCAGCGAAAATTATGCTACGGGTTTCATCCCAGGGCTTCTATAGAAGGTGCTGAACTTAACCAGCTCTGAGCATTATCCTGCTGGGAGAGCTTGGTGCAGGAGCTCCAGCTGCCCTATTGCACTGCCGTTCCGGGGGAAACAAACATTAGCAAATGCTTTTTTATGGAATTCATTTACCATAGCTCTTTCTGATGACAGGCTGCTGGGGAGCAGAGTTATGACATCCAGAAACTGACAACAAGAGCAATAAAACCTGACATATATCATGAAAGCCAAGCTATGGTACTACGTGTAATTAACAGAGAGTGTAATTATTCACCTCGAGAAGGACTTTGATGGATGCCTCAGAGTTAATTCTTTTTTCCTGTGTTTCATCTTCTCTCTTTCACAGCAGCCAGGAAGGCTAGCTTGCAACTTTCAGCTTTTTGCCCCGTTTCTCATCCAAAGATGTTGTACCTTTTTGGCCTGTAGCCAGGCTTGCACCAATCCCAGGCTCAACACTTCATCTAATCCTGGAGGTATTTAGTTTCAGGCCTAGCTTTTGGAGCTGAGGGGGCATTATATTAGCACAGGACTGACCAGACAGGTATGTGTATGAAAACTCCGAGCATGCCCGGTATCACTCAGATGCTTCCAGGATCCTGAGTACAATCATATGCATAAGAGCAATCTTCCTTTTCGTAACAGCATCATGCCTCTCTTCCTTAGTACCTACTAAACCCTGACACAATTTACAGCTGGAAGAGGAGCGTTTATTTCCCCAAATTCTTTGAATTGTCAAGAGATCTGAACAGAAAAGAGAGCATCAGGAAGAGTTTGAACAGTTGCCCAGTC